>CAKNYM010045045.1:52860-123490 GCA_932195095.1 Andricus curvator | reverse complement strand
CTGCTATCCGCAGATTTCTCCCTTTCGCAAAATTTATAATTTCCGTGGAAATAATGATTGCCTCAGCAAAAGGCTTCATTCCTATGAATTTTGTTGATCCCAGGATCTCGCAAAACCCCGGATATTTGACAAGTTTTCTTTCTTTCGTTCTCAAATGCTTGGGAAAAAATATATATGGAGTGCTGTGTTTTGTTTTGAAAATAGAAAATGTCTGTACCGTTTGAATTTTAAATATTGTTTTGTTCATAAACAATTATTATTAATATAACAATATAAACTTAGAACATATTTTGAGAAAACTTTAAACATTCTTAATTAAAACTCAAAAACAAGCAGAAGGTAATACAAAAATAATTAAATTATATACTTCCCTAGAAGTACATTGCTATACTCATTGAATTAGTAAGTTAGTAATACTAAGCAGATTAGTAGAATACCCTTCAGTTATGTTCACTCTTCTGATCAATGTCAAAACCGAAAAACAATTGAATTGTTATCAATATTCGTAATTTGTATTGCTCAATATGAACTAATTATGGTTCAATTTTGTTTCAGCACTTTTTGACGCCGTTTCATTGTTCAACATGAAACTATTTTTTTCTGTGAGGAATATGATAAACAATGATAAAACTTGATATAAAAGTGGATTATAATTATTGAAGTAAAAGTAGGGTAGATTGGATATTTTTTATATCATTTTTCTTTTATTTTACTCTTTTCCAGTAACAGCCGGAAAAATGGTCTTATCTAATATATTAATATAATTCGAAGCCTCGAATTGTATCTCCTATACAAAATAACTGTATATAATAATTTGCATTCTGAAATAGATATGCTGATATGCGGAATACTCTATTTACAATCACTTGAATTATTTTGATCTAATCTTCCGTGTAATATCTTTATGTATATTCTTTTATTTAAGAAGATGGTGCATTATATTACATCGCATTTTACTTCAGTCCTTGAAACAATGAACTTACTAAATTTTGACTAAACTCAAAATTTCCAAATTTTAAGCCAAATTTAAAAATAAATGAAGTATTTGATATATTTAGATAAGCCTCGAACTATCAGATAAAAAATGTCAATACATAATTTGTATCCTGCCTTTGACGAAAATATAACATGATACACGCAACACATTGCGATTAAATTTACTCGTATTTTATATACACTTATTAGGAATGATTATGATCTTTATCTTTAAACAACTTTATTGGAATTCAATTTGAGGAAATTATATAAGAAATTTCTGAACTGTCACGTACATTCGTGTATTATTTTATTTAAAAAGATGATATACATTACACCCACAAGATACTTCATTCGTGAAACTTTCAAGTGGTGCACTTTCTCCATTCTGATGGTACTCAATTTATTTTAAAACATTAAATTCAAAAGATTTTTAAATTCCATTGATCATATTTATACGCTTATCTGTATTTTTTGATATTTCCAAATGATACCAAAATCTGGTAAAAATTTAATTATTTTTTCACACCTTTTATTCTTAATTAAAAACTCAGTTTGCATTATTAGTGAATCCGGCTTTGAAAATGGTAAAAGGGACATTCAGGAAAGGAGAGCTTATTGTGTAAAGGAAGCGGCTGAAATTCTTTTTAAGACGTCCCATAATTTACATCTGATTGTAGATGAAAATCTCGTCGACAACGATTTTTACCGTACTATTTATCAATTCTTCAGTTTCGCAATCGAAAACACGACAATTTTGGGATCCAATGCAAAAAGATATATTATAATCGAAAACGATGTTTTGAATCTAAAAAATCAATTCGATGGAACATCTTTTTCTAAGCTATCAGATTACCTGTTTCTGACAAAGACATCAACTGAAAATCTTTCTGAATTTGCCTTATACTTATACAGAAGTGAATTCTATTATGTGGCGTTTTTACGAATTGACAAAAATGGTGATATTACTCTGAATCAGTTTAATTCCAGATTGAAGAAGAATAATCATGAAACTAATGATCATGAAACTGATAATCATGAATATTTGATGACAAGAGATTACTGTAATGACAATTTACTAGTTAATGAAAATTCATCAAAAAAGGTTCGATCTTTTTATGAGATAGTCTGCCCAATCAAAGGATGTATCCTTTCATTTTGGCGATTGAAATTAGATGCTCCTAAGAGTATTTTTTACCAAGCAGAGAAAAATGGATCCATAATAGCAAAAAGTTATGCTACTCGAATTCTTCATGAATTTGCTAACAAATTTGAAATCCAGGTGACAACAAAGCTGAACGATTCCGATTTTGCTATGGATTGGGACGAAGCTACAAATGCAGCTGTGGAGGGAAAAGTGAATCTACTTTTTGGTTTCACTTTTCCCGAAGCGGAGTTTATTGAACGCATGGAAATCAGTACTTCTTACATGTATGTATAATTGCATAATAATCTTCATATATATATATATATATATATATATATATATATATATATATATTTATTTATTTATTGAAGCCAGAAAAGTTTGATAAAAAAAAGTTATTCAGGTTTGCGGAAACGAATGTGAAAGTTGACACAATCCCAAACTGACACCTGATACTGGGCACCGATTAAAGTAGTTTCGGTTGCGGATTGCGATAAAAAATTCAATTCTAAGTTTAAAAATTAAATAAAGTAATGCTTCCGAAATGTTAAGTTTCTAAATACGAAAATGTATGATTAAAAGAAATAATTCTGTTTTCGAGAAAATTAAAATTGAAGATCGCGATATCAGAGTATAAGAGACATTTTTTTTGCTAAAAATCTAAAAGAAAAAATACAATTTTTTCTGTCATCAAATGATGATGAGGGCAAGAAATATCAATGTCAAAAGGATGAAAAAAAATTATTACTACGTTAAAGTTGTAACTAAATTTTAACAAATGTTTTTAATATATTAAAAAAAATTATTGTATAAAAAAATCATATTTTGAAAAAATTCTTTCACCACAATGTGTATTTGTTTTTTAAAGAATTTCTCGTACAATAAACAGATTTTCGATAAGAGTGTTGGTTATCTAATTCTGTACTGCAACTCTTCATGTATACGTGTCTCACCAAAAACGGGTACAATGCCGAAAATCCCGCCAAGTAAAAAGTTATGAGTACAATAACATAGTTTGTGAAATCAAAGTCTGCCCGAATAATTCTGAAAGACATCTAAATTCTTTATATTAAATTGAAGAAATTGTAGAGACTTTGAGAATGTGTTAATCTTTATGTGCACACCCAACTTTACCCATTGTTACAGGATACCCGGGTATCCACCTGTCTTTTTTTCAATTAAAAAAAAAAATTATACAATTGGAATCATTTTATTGTCGTTTATTCCAATGATTAAATAT
Source organism: Andricus curvator (assembly GCA_932195095.1). NCBI lineage: Eukaryota > Metazoa > Arthropoda > Insecta > Hymenoptera > Cynipidae > Andricus > Andricus curvator. The sequence goes on along the minus strand of CAKNYM010045045.1, from coordinate 120,128 downwards.
CGAAAGTGAGTGCCAAAGGCACAAAACACTTTGAAACACACAAAACACAAAAAAAAAACACATTTCACGTTCATGATACCCGCGTATCCGGGTGCGCACACAAGGGATAAAAAGATTATTATTATTAAAAAAAAAGAGAAAAAAAATCTCGCCAAGATTTAATTTTTTTTCCTTTTGAACTTAGAAAATTTCGATATATTTTAGAATTACTTGGAAAACTTTGATTTCACAAACTATGTTGATTGTACTGATAAAAAAAATGAGTGTCTTCTTTATGTAAAAAATCAAAACTTTGAAAATTCATACAATTTTACCTATGGACTAAAAAAATTATGGCAAATTTTTCGTATGCACAGTTTTCAGTAATGAACAATAAAAATTAGAAATAAATACAAATTTTTTGCAAGTTATAATTTTTTGAAAATATGCAAACAAATGTTTTTTGGAATTTAGTTAATGTTTAAAACAAAGCAACGTGTGCATACTTTGTTATTGTTAGTCACAGAAATTTCATCGCTTATAAAGCGTGAAGGAATTCACGATTTTGAAAAATGGTTTAAAAAAATTATTGGGACGTTTCTTCGATTCAAACTGAAGAAATTTTAGTCTCGACATAAATGCTTATTTTTGTTTGATTAAAAAACAAGTTTTAACCGTGGCTCTGGAGCATAAACCTCCTCAAAATAATTAAAACTATTAATTAAAGTTATTTTCCGTAAAAATAATAAATGTTGAGCAGAAACCACAACTGATGGTACCAGACGCTGAGGAATGATTTGATATTTTAACCCTAATAAGGGAATTTTTTGATGCCTATTGGGTAGTATTTTTGTTCTAATATTCGGTCAATATTTTTGTCGGCGTCTGGTACCATCAGTTGTATTTCCTACAAAACACTTCATATTTTTACAGAAATTAACGTTAAGTAATAGTTATAATAATTTTGGGGCTGTTTAAGGTCTCAGGACCGCAGCTTGAACTTTTTTTTTAATCAAATAAAAATACGCATTTATTTTTTCACCAAATGGAGCAAGTTTAGAGGGTGCGTGATCCAACAAAAAAAACATTGCGTTTCTTTTATAATCTATAATTATTTATGTATATAGAAATGTCGTAATTATGCCTGCTCTGGGATCATCTTGCAGGTATAAATGATAAAAAAAATATTTTCTTGTAAAGGTTTGAACATCTACATATTGCTCAGGAAAGTGGAGCTCGAACTCGTGCTGTACCTTTTGCTGGAATAAAAAAGCTCTTTATACCCTTCGATTTTGAAATCTGGATCTATTTGGTGCTGACACTGGTGCTTTATGGATGCTTTGTGTACATTGTAAAAACGATTCATAAAAAGGGACTAATTAGAGAATATTTACAATCAAAATATCTCATCAACATGTTTACCAAACAGGACTTATTACTACCAGAAAATGGAGGATTACGTATAGTTGTTGGAATAATGTTGATGTTCGCATTGCTGATTACTTCTGCTTATGAAAGCGCAATTACAAGCACTTACATTACTGTAATTCCTTTTGAAAAATTGGAAACCTTAGAGGATTTGATGATCTCTGGATATCGATTTATCGGTCCGAAATTCATTCGATCGTATTTTAACGACTCCAGCGAACAGGTCATGAATTACTTATATAAGAGGTGAATAATATAACTATGAAGTATTTTATTAATGATTTCGAATAACAGTGCATTTAAAATTTAGCAGTAGAGAGAATCCTGGATTTAGGTCCGGTTTTGGGACTGACGGTGGACATAAATCCAGGGAATCCGAACGTAAACAGTCAGGGGCGTTTGAACCATTTCCGGTGGATTTTCCTGCGTGGTCAAAAATATTTTGAATTTTTTCTTCTGATACGGAGACAAGAGTAAACTAAATCTTTAACGGAAATGAGGAAGAAAGTTTGCTGTTACACGTTAAAATAAATGGGTTTCCTGCTTACGCAATTAAAACGTTTACGGGCCGTTGAGCATCTCGTTTCAAATGGGAGCTTTTTCTTGAATAATCGGTCTACGATACTCTGTCGCTTGCTTGATTATCGAAGACAGCAGCAACCAAAAGCACATCACTTTTTTTGCAACAAAACACCTCGCAAAAAACTTCAAGTGGGAAGCACACACTTTTGCGTAGCGCATAATGCATGACGCAGTTTCACAACCAGACATACGAAGAAGTTATTAACAGAAAATAACTTACTTTTATAAATATTAGATTAACTGTCTAGGAAAAACACAGTTTTCACAATTCTCACGCCAACACTTGACAGTTTGAGGTTACAAAACGCTGCAGTGGGACTTCGATGCTTGAAGTCGATCGGAAATCTCTTTCAACCATGTGAGATAGACAACCAATGACAGGTCATACTTTTCGTTTCGAAACGATCATACTCCTTCTCCGTATATCCAATACTTCTTCTTCTTGTTTTGTTGTTGTTTAATACCCCTGTTGGGTAGCTACGACAGCGCCACCAATTTAGAACTATTCAGGAGAAATTTGAATTTCAGTTAAATATTAACAAGAAATCTTATAGTAAATAATTTATTTTAAACCGTAGTATAACATGTTTGATAAAAATGAATTGATATTCACTGCTCTCTTTTATTAACATTTCTCCAATAACTTCGAGAAACTACTTCGTCAAAGACAGGCTCATTCGATCGCACGAAATAATCCGATCAGTACCATCGGCTTCAGTTAACTGAAGCCGATGGTACTGATGGAACTGCCAATTGGCTTTAGGCTTCGGGGACCCACTGTTGGACGACGCGAGCTCGCCATCGTGCTTATTCGCTATATGTAAACGTGTGTGCTTCCCGCTTCGAGTGAACTAACGCAACGTCATGACGCAGTAACACAGGTATGCCGTTAGGGTACAGCGCCTTACTGCAACGCTCCTGTTTTATCATGCCTGAGTGAACACCGCACGTCCCCCGCAGCTCCTCTCATCCATACCAGTCAATTCTCGGAAGGCCTAAATCCAGGGGACCTAAATCCAATGTCGACTGTATTTTCAAATTGAATATTCAATATTGAATCATTTTCAATCGCCTGAATTGCTTCAGTTAAAATTTCAAATACTTTCAAGTTAGTTTTTACTAAAAAGTGATAATGACCAATTCCATTTCAAAGCACGCAAAATTTCAAGAAAAGTCTGGTTCATGGTGTCAGAATGATTTGGTTATAATTCTATGGTATAAATAAAGGAACCCGTATTTCACTGTTGAATCAACACATTTTTCTGGATTTGTTACACCCAAAATAATGGCTGTTTCTCTAAAATCGTTGAAAGTGGATTTTCTCAAAAACCCCACTTTTTAAAATTAATATTTATTCTTAGAAATAGCTCGAAATATATACCACTACTGCTACAAAATCATTGCTTCAAATTGAAAAAAATTATTTTGGAAAAATCGAATTTTTGAATTTTCTTGATAATAATAAGCATAACGGTAGGTACAAAAAATGTCCAGATCAAAGTTGAAACATCTAGAAAAGTTCTATAAAAAACACGTCTCACTCTTTTGTGATAGCTTGCATCGTTTACGATAAAATCAAGAATTTTTTTTTTTTAAATACGTTCCCGGTCTGAAGAATGGTCAATTCCGCATAAAACTGTTAGAATGTATTTTTCATATTAGCAGAAACTTTTTAAAAACATCGGAATAAATAAAAAGGTGGAGTTATCCCGAAAATCTTCTTTTCGTGTTTTCAAAATTCGATGAAAAAAATAAACCGACATTAATAACAAACCTTTTTTATATTTTTTTATAGTTTCTTTTCATGTAAGAAAGGCATCCTATCAATTTTATAGGAGATTAACTGTTTTTGAGACCGGGAAACAATTGTATTCTTCATATATAATTTTTTATTTTTTATCGTAAATGATGCAAAATGTCACGAAAGAGCAAGAGATAATTATTTCTGTAGAACTTTTCTAGGTATGTAAACTCTTATGTGAACATTTTTTTGTACCTTTAGTTGTTTCCAAGAAAAATACGTAGTACATTCTACCAGCTACTTCTAGGAAAAAAATTTTAAGTGGGATTTTTGAAAAAATCAACTTTCAACAGTTTTAAAAAAAAGCCGCAATTTTGTAATTTTCCAAAATTAAAAATTAATTTTCCGATCAATTTAAATTGGAAATGTTCCCATGTCGAATAAAACAAGAAAATTCAAAATACGTGCTCTCGTTCGGAAAATACTGCATTTTGAAAAAACTATCTGTCAATTTTTGAGAATTTGCAGGTAATATTCACATTATTGTAACGAATCCAAATTTTTTTGTTCATTCTTTTTAATGAACTGTGAAATAAATACTACTTTATTTTAAACATAGTATGATATATCCAAATATCAAATCATTCTAACACCCTAAGCTAGACCACCGTGCAGAAAGTGCCCTATTTTGCCCCATTTGAAAAGTGGCGCGGACAAGGCCCACATCAGCTTTTCTATTAAAAAAAAATTATTATAAACACGCTGTCGTGGTTTCAAATTGATAATTCACGAGAAATTCAAAAAAGATTCTCAGTTACGCCACACACTTGTGCAGAAATCTAAATGTGGGCCTGGTAAGGCACTGACCAGCTTTTCCTGCTTCTGGAGTGGCCCTGGTTGGATAAAATGGCAGATGCCATACATGACGTGTAATGCTTTTGCAGATCATTCCCTACCTAAGGAAAACTTGTCAGGGCCTGTCCAGTTTTTCTAAAGTATGCCCTACTTTTTGAAATTATAATAATAAATAAAAACTACTTTTTTACTGTTTTCTTTCTTATCCAATATGTCTCAGCGTATAAAATATTGATAAAGAACCATTTAATGAAAATATTGATATCATCGATACACATAACAACAACACCAACCGTCCAAAAATCCAAAAATTATTTTGAATTCGGGACAACGACAGTGTGTTTATAATTAATGAGTCATTAATTATAAACACTCATTAATAATGACAGATATTCAAATTATATTGCCTTTCTCGTGCCCCATCATACTTTAATTTATTTTTTTGAATACAAAAAAACTGGTGTGGGCCTTGTCAGAGCCACTTTTTAAAAGGGGAAAAATAGGGCAATTTCTGCACATGCATCTGTCATTGTTGCGCTCGTCGAACGTTTGGTCAACCCAACTTAATTTGGATGGTTGATGATGTTGTTATGTGTCTCGATGATATAAATATTTTGATTAAATAGTTCTTCACAAATATTTTAGAAGATGAAACATAATGGATAAAAAAAGAAAACAGTAAAAAAAGTAGGCTTTGTTTATTATCATTATAATTTTAAAAAGTAAGGCCTACCTTAAAAAAACTGGACAGGCCCTGAAAAGTTTGCCCTAAGTGGGGCAATGATCTGCAAAAGCGTTACACGCCATGGCCCTTGCCAGTTTACCCGACCAGGACCGCATCAGAAGTGGGGACAACTGGCCAGTGCCTTACCAGGCCCACATTTAGATTGCTGCCTGATTCGAAATTGAATTGTTCTAATTTGAAAACTACTAAAAGAAATAGTGAAATAGAACTTATAATTAGTAGTCATTTTCATTAAAGTGAATTATTAGCTCACTTGACTAATTCAGATTTACAGGGCATTTAAAGTGCTTGTAACTGAACAATTTATTAATTGAAAGTTTTGAAGTTTTAAAGGGTTCCAAATTGTAAAATAATTTTGAGTTGAAAGCCTCAGTACTCGAACAGCTTAGAAATGGGAAAATGTAATAATATCATGTAAAAACTTCGTAAATTAGAAAACTTTCAAATAATTTCCAATTATGTGTACGTGAATAATTGAACTACTCCGCAGATTGTGCAATTATTCATTTCAAATTAAAATCCCTAATATTAAAAAATATCAAAATAGAAGCCTTATTAATATTCAAACAGTTGAAAATAAAAAACATAAAAATTTGTATAGTTTTAAGTTTATGTCGTTTGAAATTTAAAATCAAATGACTTCCAAATTGAGAAATAACAAATTCAAATCCTTAATACTAAATAGTTTTAAATTAGAGGTGCTCAAAATTGAAGACTCAGAATAAACTTTCTCGTCAAAATTGAATAATGTCGGATTGAGATATTAAGATTTTTTATATTTTCAGTTTTAAATAATGTCAAATTTTACAACACCAAAATAAAAACCTTGAGAATAATCATTAAACAATTAACATTTTAACCTAGAAAACTGTATAAATAGTATCAAATTTAAATCATTTAAAATTGTATAAAATCAAAATTTTCAGTTTGAAGGGTTTTAAATAGACAACGTTTGTAACTGAATCATTTTAGATTGAAAGGCCCTAAAATTGAATGAATCAAAAATCAGGTAAATGCAATCATCAAATAATGAGAAGCATTAAAAGTATTAAAGGAAGCCATAAGAATTAAAATTAATTTATTTTCAGGCCTACAAACTAAATAATTTCAGTATTAATAATTTCAAACTAGGAATTTATCAATTTGATATAATTGATAAATTGAACAGTTCCATACTCAAAGTTTCAAAATTATATAATCTTTAATTTAAAATGCTATCATAATGTTGCGTAATATGAAGTTTCAAAAACTAAAAATTTTCAAATTTTATTTTCAATTGATCCAGTCTTATGTTAGGAATAATTGAGGACAACAAGCACATTTTTCCTCTCTAAATCTGAATTAGTGAAATTTAGATTTCTAAAAACTAGAGAAAAATCCGTTATTATACATCGAGAGAAATAAGAGAGTTACGGAGGTAGAATGTCAAAACTATGTGGAATTCTAGTTTTTATTTAGAAAAGAACAACAAAAAACGTAACGTAACTTTCGTTATTTAAGGAAACATAATTTCGACAACTACCCCTTATAATTTCGCTTGGATCCCTGATTTTAATTTATGAACACGTATAGTGTCCTGCTATAGTAATAATTAAATTAAATTAATTATTATCCACTGCAGTAGGGGGGTTGCCTTTATCCATAGTGGTAAATACATCTCCATTTCTTAGATTAACTATTATTTTTCCTAATATTGTATTTCAATGTCAATTATAGTGATAATATTTTTATATTTCTAACAGATATGAAGTAATAAACACCGATGAAGTCGAAGAAAAGATGTTTGAAGACCGTCTAGTAATAATGCATACTGACTTAGCAATTAAACGATTCGTGTGGGAAAATCGAAGTAACCTTAGTTATTATATTTCGAAAGAACCATTCGTGTACTACCCACTCATATTTTATTTGCAAAAAGGTCACCCCTATACAAGAGCTTTGAGAAAATACATTTATCATGTGCTGGAATCAGGGATGATTGATACCTGGAAGTCTAGTTTTGCAAGACTAGAGAAGGATCAATTACGTGTGGAAAATGCGAGTCCTCTGATATTAAAACAGTTAATTTTTTGCTGGTTGGTGTTATTCTATGGTTTGATAATAAGTATAGCAGTCTTCTTAGGTGAACTTCTTGTTAACAGATTTATGATCAAAAAACGTGATACCTAATTATAAGGGAAAGTCTCATGTCCTGCGGTATTTATTCATTAAATTATAATAAACTGTAGGTAAATGTATATTCATAAAAATGTTAAAGTTATAGTTGTTTCTTTTCCTCTTTATTGACTTCATTATTGATTAAATTTTCCTTTTTCATTGTAAGCGATATAACTGACTTCTACAGAGCTCATGCGACCTCTGGTTTATTGTTGTATTGATATCGGAAGTAAAATGAGTGTTTTAAACCACTTTAAATTATTTATATAACCTTTTAATTTCTAGCTAGTTCGATACCTTATAGTGTACAATAAAGCAATCAGAAACTATTGAAATTGATACAGTGATTGCAAAGAGAAATATAATATTTGAAAGAACGGCCGAAAAAAAGAATTGCTGGAAAGAAGAGTAGGATACATGGTGATCAAATGGGATAGAAAACAACAAAATTGCTCAAATGAAGAATATGATACAATACAAGGTCGATAGAATAGAATAGAAGTGAATAGAATTAAAAGATAAAGAAATATGATAAACGATTATTTGAAACAGTAACACTAAAATAGAATTAGATGAAATTTCAGAAAGGAGTTCCGAAATGATGAATGATGATTGACGATATATAATAGGACAAAAAGTGATACAGAAGAATAAAAGTGGGCACATTAATCAGAAAGGAAATGGGATAGAAAGTGATGAAACGGGAAAGAAAATCAAAGACACATATAGTTTTATTCAATTGAGGGGAATTGAAATTAGCATAAGTAGTAGAGGATTGAATTATTGAGAAGCACAATAAAACGGGATAATAAGGAATATAATTATTTAAAAGAGGATTAGATAAGTTTATAAAAAGTGTCAAAAAGGATAGAACTGTATAAAAGAAGAATATAATAAAAATTGATAGTACCGGGATAATAAAGAATACAATTTTTGTAAAAAGGAATAGAATAAGGTTATAAAAAGTGGCAGTAAAGAATAGAATTGTTAAAAAGAGGGTTAGTTAGGATAAAACGTGATAAAACCGGATAATGAAGAATCAAATTTTTGGAATAAGGAGGAGCATAGAAAAATTTTTTAAAAAGAGGCATAGAAAAGGATAGAGTTCGTCAAAAGGGGAATAGGATAAAGTTCCTAAACGGGACAGAAAAGGATAATATTGCTCATGAGAAGAATAGGATCAAAATATATAAAATATCACAGGAAAAACAGAAGTGAATTTTTTTGCGGATAATTTTCAAGTAGATAAAGTTGAATTTTTTCGCATCGAAACAAAACAAGATTCAATAGAGTTGACATGGTAACAATTTCGCATGTGATGGGTAAATCTTATCACGTGAAGGTAATTTTTGTTGCAGGTAAAGATTACTCTAAAATCGCTGCAAAGATTACATTTTGTTTTTTTTTTCTGTGAGGATAATGAAGAATAGAATTTTTGGAAAGAAGCGAGGAAAGGGGAATAGGATAAAACACGAAATAGAAAAAATACGAAAGAAAATGATGTTATTGTTGAAAAGAGGAATTCCTATTTAAAAAAAGTGGTGTAACGATATAATTCGAAAATCTCGCATTCATTGTTGTTGAAAATCTGATTGGCTGTTCTTTATTTGAAGTTGTATTATATCTTAAATTTGAAATTTTTAAACTTAAATCTACAAGTTATCCCGTTTATTAAGAAAAAGCGTAGAAAACCTCATGCGAAATGAGAAAAGTTTCTGCTTTTAATATTGTTGAACGGATAAATTAAATCATTCAAATTATTTTAAATATTACACATGTTTTGTGATAGTGCTTTTCACTGAAAATTAGTATTTTTTAAAAAGAATTTGAATATAAAATCATAAAGTATCGAAGAAGACTTAACATTATTTAAATTTTGAGGTCGTATTATAGTGTTTTTCACTGGTGATGAGCATTTTCAAACAAAAATTATCGAGATTTCATAGATTAAAAATTTTTCAACTAATTACGTTTTTCGGGTTTGTTATTGTTTTTTACCGTTTAGCGTTTTTTGAATAATAAATATTCGATTTTAAATATTCATGATTCTTAAAAATTTTAGATTACGTCCGCGTATTATGCCAAAAATTGATATTTTAAGACAAAAAGCAATATAATTTAAACCCGATATAGAATCTTCTAACAATTTTCGATTATGTTAATGTTTTCTGTGGGAAATTGGTATTTTAAAAGAAAAATCATTATATGTAGTTCGAACATATTGAACAGTTTCAGGATATATTAACGTTTTTAACAGGAAATCGCTTAGTTTAAACAAAAATCATTAGATTGAAAAGAAAATTTACAATTCCGAATATAATTATCTGTTGTGCTATGTTAGTATTATTATTTATTTTTAAGAATATTCACCATTTTCAACAACTTCAGGTTAATTTGGTGTGTTTACTTGAAATTGGAATTTTTAATAAATAAAGAATCATTAGATTTAAATCCAATGTTACAAAAGCTTGAGCAATTTCGGAACGTGTTATAGAGTTTTCCGTCAGAAATTGATATTTTTAATGAAAAAAAGAATATTTTAAAGAAGATTAATGATTTTCAAACAATTTTAGGTTACGTTGGCGTTTTATTACATCAAAAATTAGTATTTTCAAGCAAAAATAATTATAATTTTCACGAGATTTAAATTTTTTTAACAATTTTTGATTATGTTAGTGTTTTTTGTCAGAAATTGGTATTTTCGACGGAAAAATTATATTTTAAAGAAGACTAATGATTTTTGGACAATTTTAGGATACGTTGACGTTTGACATCGAAAATTGGTATTTTCAAACAAAAATCATGATAATTTTAATGAAATTTGAATCTTTAAACAATTTTCGATTATGTTAATATTTTCCGTCAGATAATTGGTATATCAGTCAGATAATTATTATGTTTATTAATTCTGGAGTTAAGACATCATTTCATCAATTGTCCCTGCTTTTCTATTATTTTAGATAATATATACTATAAATTATAAAAATTTTGTATCAATATTAATGTTACATTTTAATTCCAAAATTGTATTAGACAAAAAAAATTGCGTGCGTAGCACGCGTGTTTCTTTTAAAGAAGGATAAAAGTGACAATTAAGGATTGGCTTAATGGAAAGTGGAATAAGATCAAAATATCAAACGCAGAGAAAAGTATAGAATAATTCTATCCTGATGAAGATATAAACAGGATATAAATTGATAAAAGGAGATAATGTAAAAAATTATTTTTTGTCAAGGCAATTATGATAAGGCTATAAAGAAGGTTAGAAAAGGTGAGAATTATTGAAAAGAGGAATAGTATAAAACAATAATACTGCGGGATAATGAAGAATATATTGTTGCGGAAAGAGGAATAAGGTGTGGTTAAAAACGGGAAAGTAAAGGATAAAAAATTGTGATTGAATTAATGGAAAACGGAAATATTAGATACAAAGGAGGATAGGATAAAAAGTGAAAAAACGGGATACTGAAGAACAGAATTGGCGAAAAGATTAATAGGATATCATTATGAAACGGGGGAGAAAAGGATAAAATCGTATTGAGGATGAATAGAATTAAAAGTGTTTGAAATAATAGAAAATGGTATAAGATAAAAATATAAAACGCGTAGAAAATGAGAAGTGCTAAAAAGAGGAATTGGATGAAAATTGATAAAACTGGATATAAAAGTGTATAAGAATTAATGGAGCAAATTAGGGGAAGATTGGACATTTTTGATGAAATTTTATTTTACTTCTTTCTAGTAAGTGAAAGATTGTTGAGTAATTTTTTCAACCGGAAAATATGTCTCATATAATATTAATACATTTAATGTTCGAAATTATTCGAAGCCTGGAACTTTCTCATACAAATGTCACTATATAATTTGCATCCTGCAATTGATATGCTGATATGCCGGATACCATATTCATACTCGCTTGTAGTTTTTCTCACTTATTTAGAATTATTGTTATCTAACATGTTCAGTGATATTTTTATCAGTATTCAATTCGAAATTACAGAAGAACGCTGACATGGTATATGTATGCACATATTCTTTATATTCCTTTATCCAACTAGATTATACTTGACATCACATCGCATTTCACTTCTCGAAGCAATTGACTTGTGTATAAATTTATATTAAACTGAAAGAATTCAAATTTTAAGCCAGATTTGAAAACGAAGAATTACGATATAGAGATATACATTGATAATTTAATATGAGACCAATAATATATCAAGCTATTTATATTTTCTTATTAGTTGGTTTAGTCGCTATTCATGACTCAGTTTCCGTGATTAATAAAAATAATTACGTCCTTTTAACAAAATATCCTACCAATAACAAGAATGCTCAATGTGTAAAGAAAGTATCTGAAATTCTCTTCCAGTCATTGACTAATTTACATCTAATAGTGGATAATAATCTTGTTCACGAGGATTTTTATCGAAAACTTTCTCAATTCCTCAGTCTCTCAATCGAAAACACAACGATTTTTGAACCTAAGAAAAAAAGGTACATCATAATCAAAGACAATCTTCTGGATCTAAAAAATCTACTCGAAAGATCATCGTTTTCTAAATGGTCAGAGTATCTTATTTTGATAAACTCATCCTCTGAAATTATTTCTGCATTCGCTTCATATTTATACAGAAATGAGTTTTATTATGTGGCGTTTTTATTGATTGACGAAAATGGAGATGTTACACTAAATCAGTTAAACAGTAGATTGAACAAGAATCACGAAACTGATAATCATCGAAATTTGATAATAACGGCTCACTGCAATGACAATTTTTTCATTAATAAAAATGATCAAAAAAGTGTTCGACCATTTGATCGGATAATTTGTCCAAGAGATGGATGCAGCCTTTCTTATTGGAGAATGACGCAAGATGCTCCCGTTCGCGTTCTTTATAAATCCCTGGAAAATGGATCTCAAGTAGCAGTTAGTCTTGCTGCTCCAATGATTCAAGAATTTTGTGATAAATTCAATATTCGGATAACATCAAAGCTGAATGAGTCTAGTTTCAATTTGAGCTGGACAGAAGCTGTAAATGTCATGGAGAAGGAAAAAGTCAATCTGCTTTTTGGTTTCACTCTCCCAGATTCAAATTTTTCCGATCGCATCGAAGCCAGCACTTACTTCATGTATGTATATTATAATGTATTGTAAAATAGTTTTATAAATAAGAATTATTTTAAAAAGGATTATGATTAATCAAATGTAAGAGTCTGTATCAACTACTAATAGAAATGTTAAAATAACAACCCCTAAGGACATTCTATATAGCAAACCCCAGCAACGATCAATAACAATACTTAAAGACAGTCTATAACCATCCCTAAAAAATTTGATTGAACTAAATTCAGCAACGCTAATAACAACCCCTAACAACTGTCGTTAAACTCTATAGAAAGTTCAATAACAACCCCTAACAATTGTCTACAATTAAAAACTCCTGGAAACGTCAATAACAATTCATCTGAGCGACAGTTAATGAGAAATCGTAATAACAGTCCAAAACAAAGAACTGAAACTTTATAATTACAATCCGTATAGTATCTGAATAAATTGATCTTGATGAAATTCACCTCTGTAGCGTCAATAGCAAAAGCTAACGATATATAAGTCTATAAAAACCCGTAGAAATCTTTTTTATCAATAAAAACCTTTGATAACCCCAGGCGGACAAATGTTAATTATTTCCACTATGTGTAGACTACATCTAATGTGTCTATATAGACAGTTATGGACCCAGGCGAAATATTAGATATAGTACTTTTAGCAGTACTCAATGAAAAACCCTAATAATAGTGCAAAGAAAATCCCCAATAACAACCCGTAATAACTAAATCAAATTATCTCGGTGAAACTTGCCTCTGTAGGATTATTAGCAATTGTTTATAATTAACAAAACCTAACAATATTCTCTAACAATACCCACAGCAACATCAATACAAAACCTATCAGAATCCCCATAAATGTTTGTAAAAAAGCCTTATAGACGTCAATAACAAACTTAAAAAAGTCCACAACCCCCTCTAGCAACCGTGAATGAAAACCTCTAACAACTCTTTATATAACAACCCCCCAAAAAGTTAATAACAATAACTTTTAGCAGCAGTCAATGACAACCCGTAATAACGATCCAAAGCAAACCCCAGTTTGTTTCTATTATTTATATAATTATCTCTATGAAACACCTCTGTAGCGTAAACAGAAAATCCTAACGAAATAAGTCTATAATCACACGTAGATATCGTCCATAACAACCTTTGATAACTGTCTTTAATAACCCATATAGCAATATGAATGACAACCCCTAACAACTGTTTATAATTAACAAAATTATACAATAAACCTCTAGCAACATCAATAAAACCTATATCAATAGTCTACAACAGCCCCCAGAAATGTTAATAAGATCCCTTAGAAACGTCAATAACAAACCTAACAAAAGTCTCCAGGCGTCACAATGATACATAACGTGAAAATTATGCATAATATTTTTCACTATACATAAACTGTATATAGTTTTTCTGCCTGGGTCTGGAATACCCCCTAGCAACTGTGAATAAAAACCTCTAACTACTGTTTCTATGACAACACCCCAAAACGTTGATAACCATAACCTTTAGCTGCAGTCAATAACAATCCGTGAAGAACAGTCCAAAACAAATCCCGGAAACGCTACTAAAACCCATAGTAACTAAATAGAATTGTATCTGTGAAACTTAAATATGTAGCGTTGATAGCAAACCCTAACAAAATAAGTCTATAACAACCCACAGAAATCTTTTTTCTCAATAACAACCTTTGATAACTGTCTTCAACAAATACATATAGCAACATTAATGGCAACCCCTAACAACACTGTTCAGTATTAACAATACTTCACAACATTATGTAACAATACCATCAGTGACAACAATAAAAACCTATATTAACAGTCTATAACAATCCTCAGAAACCGTGAATAAAAACCTCTAACAACTGTCTAATAAAAATAACTTTTAGTAGCAGTCAATGACAAACCGTAATAACTGTCCAAAACAAACCCCTGAAACGTTAATAAAACCCCGTAGTGATCCGTAGAAATCTTTTTTATCGATAACAAGTGACAACCTTTGATAACTGTCTTTGGCAAATTCATATAGTAACGAACAAATCCATGTAGTAACGTCAAGTAAAACCCCTAACAAGTGTTTATAATTGACAACACCTAACAAAGTTCTATAAAATTACCCCCAGAAACATCAATGAAAACATATAAGAACAGTCTATAATAACTCCCAAAAACGTTAATAACAACTCCAAAAAACTGTCTTCAACAACCCCTAGCAACGTCAATAACAACTCTGAGCAGCGGTCAATGACAAACTCTAACAACAGTCCATAACAACCCCTTACGATAATTTTTAGCAATCTATAACAGCGGTTAATAGAAATCCCTCACAACAGTTTATAATAACCCCTATCAACGCCAATAACAACCGCTAACAGCTGTCTGGAAATAACAACCTCTAAAACAGCCTTTAAACCCCCTAACAATTGTCTATAACAGACGCCTGCAGAAACTTTCATAAGAACCCTTACGCATTCAGAAACGAGCATTGTTGCGGATTTGCGACAGTGATATGTTGATTTGTGCCGCAAAAGGTTTTTTCAAAATTAAAGAATTGTAGCAGTCTAAAAAGTGTTGTTGTTGCTAGAATCGGAACTTATCGTATATGAAAATCGACAGGTAATGCTGGGCAAATCATATACGTACAATAATTCGCGATGCAAAAACTTTTAAAATTCTAACAGGTTTGGAAAAAAATCTTACAACCCATGAGTAAAAAATACCCGAAATTTCCAAACTACGAGAAAACGTGAGATATCCTGAGTCCTGTATAGTTTATGTTCAATAATAAAAAAAAACTTTTTCTCCGTGGTAAATTTGAATCAAATTAACTAAAACCTTAAAAAACTAAAAAATGAAAACTAAAAAACATCCTAAATTAAAAATCTTCCCATTTCGAAGAAAAAAAGTTGGGCTACTTAGGACACCGCGAAATAAAAAAATAAAAAACTGGCATTTAAAAAAATTTAATAAAGGGTTAATAAAAGGGTTTTAAAATTGACTATTTTTGAAGTCTTTTTATTCAAAAATAAATCATTGAAATATGATTAAAATTCTTATAATTTCAATACTTCAATTTAAACTTTAAAGATCGTTCTTTTTATATGCTTTGGAAGAAATTTCTTCAATTTTGAACTTTTAAACCTTGTACTTGAAATAAGTATTATCGCGTTTTCAGAATTTTATACATTTTTTACAAAGATACACATTTTATTATTGTGTTTATCAAATTTGGAACATATACATTTTCTTATGTGTTTTCAGTGCTTGATTCTGAAATTATTTGAAACTAAAAATTATCATTTTTGATACAATCAAAAATATTTCAATTTGATATTGTAAAACACAGAAGATTTGAATTGGAAATTTTAAATTATTCAATCCTGACTCTTTGGTTTGAATTTGTTAAGGTATTTCTTTATGCCTATCATAACATAAATATTTTTGTTTAAATTCCATTTTTGTAGGATTGAACATCTACATATAATGGACACATACGAGTATCTCGAATCTTCTACTGGATTGAAAAGACTCTTTGCACCTCTGTGTATTGAAGTTTGGCTTTCTTCTATACTAGTTCTAATATTCTACGGTATTTTCATGTTCATTGTGAAAAACTTCCACAATCAGAGGCTGATAAGAGAGTATCTACATCCTAAATATCTCATCAACATGTTTACCAAGCAGGACTTATTACTTCCAGAAAATGGAGGATTACGTATAGTTGTAGGAATGATGTTGATGTTCGCATTGGTGATTACTTCTGCTTATGAAAGTGCAATTACAAGTACATATATTGCTCCAAATCCGTCAGTAAAAATCGAAACTTTAGAGGACTTGATGATCTCTAAATTTCGTTTCGCTGGTCCAAAATTCATTCAACCATTTTTTGACGATCCTACCGACCGGGTCATGAAGTATCTTTATGAAAGGTAAATAATAGTGAAATATTTTATAAGATATTATACAGTTGTGTAGTCCTAAAAAATAAAGTGACCTGGCGGTACTTTAATAGAAACTTTGACTAACGGAAACTTTGAGAATTAGCTACAGAATGGGTCTCTAACTTAGGAAATTGAATTCTTGAAAATTACCAGAAAAATTATGAAAATTATTGCAAAGTTCCTGGAAATTTATGGTCATTGTTGTGAATTCATTAATATTCATATGCAGCAACAAATATTTACAAAATTTGGATTTTTTAAAAAGAATTGTAATGGATATCGCCCAGAATTTTGTTCGAATCTACGAAAAAATAGATCCATTAAAAAAAACAGATATTTAGAGGTGCGGCTCAAGCCCCATGAAGTTTAACACGTATTTCCTATTAGAAAAACAGACGATTCAGAATCGTCAATATCAGGTGAATCGTGTTGAAACTCAACATTTATCAGCACAATTAGCCATAGAATACGATTAAATTATAACTTTTCAAATATCGTCCCCATAAGTCTATTTTATAGGGTCTCAAAAAAGTACCATAAGTGCAAAAATGCGTTTTGCGGTTTTTGGCGCTAATTATGATCTTTTTACGGTTTTTTTTTCAATGTGGATTGTTTCTCATATATAAAATACTACTTTATACTGAGAACTAGATATTCACATACATTTTTTAATCATTTTATTATTGTTTTTAGAAATTTTCTCTTAGAATAGAGATAGCAATTCACGGTTTTAAAAAAAATCTCCACCTTTTGTCCAATTTTCAATAAAAGTGAAGTAATAGTTGACTAATTTCAACGAATGTAATTTTTAAACAATTTATTATTGTTAATAATATTCTCTTTGAGTAATGCTAGAAATTGCTGTTTTTTCTTGAATTTTCAACTTTTTATGCACTTTTCAGTTGAAATGAGTTAATATTTAATTAAATTTAGCAGAAATAATTGTTTAAACCAACTTATATTGTTTATGGTTATCTTCTTCTATATTAATACTAGATAGTTGCGGTTTTTCTACAATTTTAAACTTTTTGTCCACTTTACAATCAGAGTGAAGTAATAATTAATTCAAATTAACCAAAATAATCACATAAACAGTTTATTATTATTGTTAATAATATTCTCTTTGCTTAATGGTAGACAGTTGCGGTTTTTTTCTGAAATTTTTAACAATTTGTCTATTTTTCACTTGAAGTGAGTGTGACTTAATAATTAATTTAATTTAGCAACAATAATTGTTTATACAAATTATTATTTTTTATAGCTATCTTCTATATATAGAAGTTTTAATATATTAAAACTAGATAGTGGCAGTTCTTTTCTGAAATTTTTTACTTTTTCTCCACTTTTCACTTACAGAGGTAATAATTAATTCAAGTGAACAAAAATGGTTATTTAAACAATTTATCATTGTTTATAACTATCTTTTCTCTTAGATAAGTGCTACCAAGCTGCGGGTTTTTTCTGAAATGTTTAAATTTGATTTGCCTTTTTAGTTATGAACAAATGATAAATAAACAGTAGAGAGAATAATATTTTGAACAATCTTTTTCTATTTTGTGAATATATTTTTCTGAAATAAAACAGATATTTGAAATATTCCTATTTTTTCTATATGGATCATATTAAGTGCAAATTTTCCTTGAATTAGTTACTAAGAGCCTTTTTGTTTAAATTAATATTGTTTTGTTTAAATTAATATTGTATAATATTGTTTAAATTAATATTAATTAATATTTTGTCAACTTTAATCAATTTACCTTATTCTAATTAAAAATTGGACAAAAAGTAAATGTTTTTTGAAAAAAATCATAATTAACGCCAAAAACTCGAAAACCCCATTTTTTCACTTATATGGGTGTCTTTTGGGGACCCTATAAAACAGACTTATGTGGAAAAATTTCGTGGCAGTCTTAAGTAGGGAGATCGGCTGGCTAGTCCGAATCTAGACCGTCTACTTAAGACGGTCTGACAGGGTGCTGGCCTTGGCCCTCTCAGACGGACTCGATGGAAAAATTTTCAAAGTGTCGTCGAAACGGTCTGGCTTGGCCCCTCTCAGACGGTCTGGATTGGAAATATCTAAGTGCTGTCGTGACGGTCTGGTGTGATCCTCAGCAGACGGACATGATTGGAAAAACTTCGAAGTAAAGTGTGCAGGATCGTTTTCTGTTGACGTCATTGACAACGTATCTAGGTTTGTATACACATTGTTTTTTGGTAATTGTCGAGCAATATAATATACAGTTATCAGATAAGGTAAATTGATTTTTTGTCAAACTGCAATCTAACCTACAAAAGACCAGAGCGGCAGATATATATCTATGTCTTTACATTGTACTGAATTTATTTCTAGCAAGATTTTCAACAAGTTTTGAGATGGACAATGATGAGTTGAGCAAACGACGGGCTCGATTTGCAATTGGATTAAGAGTGCGAAAGCATCGTGCTCTCAAACAAGCCCGGATGGACAAGGAAGGATGGACAAGGAAGAGTGTACTCGAATAAGAGAACTAAAATGAACCAAATTCTTATTATATTTTTTTGTACACTTTTTTCGGCAATATAGTATAATTAGAGACTATTTCTGTCAATCTCATACTTTCTTCCCACCTCTTTTTCTATGGTCTAATCTAGACCATCGCATGGTAAACGCATTGCACGTCTGGCCAGCGGCTGATTAGCTGGTCTAGTCTGGACGGGCTGATCAGCGGCTGGTAGCGCCGTCTAATCTAGACCATCTCATGGTTAGGGCGTTACACTTCTGGCCAGCGGCGCTATTAGACCGTCTGTCCAGCGTCTGAACAGACACAAGATGGTCTGTCCAGCGCCCGGCCAGCGCCCCGAAATTTTTCCACACGGGCATGGAGGTGATATATAAAAAGTAATATTTTATTCGTATTATATGGCTAATTTTGAAGAGAAATGTTGAGTTTCAACTTCATTCACCTAATATTGACGATTCTGAATAAAATTTATAAATAGGTCTTTGTTTTATGGGAAATATGTGTTAAACTTCATCGAGCTTGCGCCACCTCTAAATAACATTTTTTTCAAAATAAAAAAAAGGATTTAATTTTTTGTTTTGGATTCGAACAAACTTCCGAGCGATATGCATGAAAATTTGAGAAAAAGAACATTTGGACCACCCTAATGATCATCCACCACAAACTGAACCTTGATGACTTCCTCAACAGGCCAAAAGTACGAAAATTAAAAAATATATAATTTTGCAATTTGCTGTTTGAAAATAAGATAGGAATTAAAATAGGAAAGTCTGAGAAAACTATATAGAAGCAAGTGGTTCTTATGAGCTATAATTTCAAGATTTAAAAATATCTTTTTTTAATTTTTAGAGCAGAGTGAAGGAAAACCCATTTTTTTATAATCTGCTTTTGCAATTTTTAAAATTCAAATACCCATAACATACATACATACATACATTGATTAGCAGTTCGAACGATTCACTGAAGTCAGGAAATTCCTAATCATATAACATAATCTATGTTCCATTGCGATAAATATATCTTTGTAACGTATTGCTGACAAAGTAGTTTCCATACTGTCTTAAAATTAAATTCTTAATACTGTGTAAATGGCTCTTTCCTCTTTGAATGTTATCTAGAACAATTTTTCGTGCGACAAGAAAGCAGCCTGGCGTCGCCAGACCTTCGAAGAAAGTGCCCTGGCGGCGCTAGGGTCCGCCAGGCCTCGTCTGTACCACTGATAATATAGATTTATTTTCCTTATTATTATTACTATTTAATATCTTGCTTAAATGTACAAGACGATTCCTGTGAAGTTGCAGCCTCGCTATTAGAAAGTAGAAATTATTTTTAGAGTTATGACTCAATAGATCAAAGATCCAGGAAGGGATGTGAGTGAATAAGCCTATTTACACCGTAACAGGTTTTGCCACGGAAGCAGAAACTACTACGCTCAGCAACCAATCAGTGGCATCGGTTGTAAATATTATGCTTCTGATTGGCGGCCGAGCGTAGCAGTTTCCGCTACCGTGGCAAAAATTGCCACGGTGTTAATAGGCTCATTGAAAAGTTTCACTGAAACATTGAAAGTTTCATGAAACAATGAAACATTTCATTAGACCGAAGTTTCAGAAACGTTTGAAAGTTTTACAATAAATTAAGTTCAATTTGAAATGCTTAGAATTCTTAATATTTCAAGTAGAAATATTGCATTTTCAAAAAAATACATGAATTTTTCAACAAGTAGTTGAATTTTCGACCCAAAAGATCAATTTTCACCCGAGAAAGTTAATTTTCTACCGAAAAAGACGAATTTTCAACAAACTATTTGAATTTTTAATATGATAGTTAAGGAAGAATTTTCAACTAAAATGATGAATCTTCAATCAAAAAATGAATTTTCAACAAAAAATAGTTCATCTTTTAGCTTAGTACTTAAATTTTCAAGCAAAAAAAACTAATTCTCAACAAAAAATGTAATAGTTGATAATTAAACAAAAAAGATTTTCATTTAAAGTCAAAAACAGTTGAATTCAATAAAAAAACGAAATTTCAAAATAGTAGTTGAATTTTCAACAAACTTTTTGAATTTTTAATATGATATATAGAGATGAATTTTGATGTAAAATGATAAATCTTCAACCAAAAATGAAATTTTAACTAAGCAGTTCACCTTTTGGCTCAGCAGTTAAATTTTCAACCAAAAAAAGACAAATTCTCAACAAAAAATGTAACAATTAATATTTAAGCAAAAACAGATTATTATTTCTAGTCAGAAATAGATTCAACCCAAAAAGAAACGAATTTTCAACAAAATAGTTGAATCCTCAAAGAAAACCGATTAATTTTCAAATCTGTAGATTTGAATGAGTTAAATTTGTTACCAACTTCAATCAGTGATTGTAAATTTTTTACTGATTCAAATTTATATACAACCAAACAGTTGCATCTTTAACTAAAAAAAAAAATAAATTTCTACCAAAAAAGATGAATTCTGACACAAAAAAAAAACAAATATTGAACAAAATAGTTGAATTTTCAACCAAAAACAATTTCTCAGTATAAAGAAATAACAAAAATTTCAATCTAATTGTTGAATTTTGAAGCCAAAAAGCGGAATTTTATACATAGCAGTTAAATTTTTCTACAGAAAAAATGCAGTTTTAACAAAAATGTTAATTTTCAACCAAAAAGATCAATTGTCTACTAAAAAAGACAAATTTGCAACAAAGAAGTTACATTTTCGACAAAAAAACGGATTTTTAACAAAATAGTTACATTTTCATTTAAAATGATAAATCCTCTGCCAAAACAATTAATTTATAACAAATTAGTGCAACTCTTAACCACACAGTTGGATTTTCGAGCAAAAAAGATGAATTCTTAAGAAAAAATGTAATAGTTGATATTTCAACCAAAAAATATTTTTTATTTTAAATCAGAAACAGTTGAATTTATCCAAAAAGACGAATTTTTAACGAAATGGTTTTATTTCCAATCAAAAGAGATTAAGTTTTAACCAAACAGTTGCATTTTTAAAAAACAAAAAAATTTAGCTTCTACCAAAAGAGATTAATTTTTATACAAAAAAGATTTGTTGGTCAAAAAAGTAAAAAAATTTTCACCAAATTGTTGAATGTTCAAGTAGAAGAGACGACTTTTCTACAAAGCAGTTGAATTTTCAACAAAAAAGTTAATTTTTAACCAAATAGTTGAATTTTCTATCTAAATAGTTGACTTTTCGATCAAAAAAGCAAATTCTCAATAAAACAGTCGAGTTTTCAACAAAAAATGATTACCTTTGAACAAAATTGTTAAATTGCACAAAAAAAGTTACATTTTTAACCAAAAAAGAAGAATGCTCAACAAGAAATGTAATAAATGATATTTGAACAATAAAAGATTTTTACCCAATACCCGCGCCTCAACTTGCAAATTACACGTTCGTTCAGGAGAATCTAAGTTGGTATTTACTCGATTGGTGACGTCACAGCGAAGTAATGTGGCATTTAGTCCTCTAGAGAACTAAGTAATGCCATGCGCATCCCCAATCTACCCCTTCTCCAAGAAAGTAAAAAAAAATTCACCAACTTGTTGAATTTTCAAGTAGAAGAGACGACTTTTCTACAAAGCAGTTGCATTTTCAACAAAAAAGTTAATTTTTAGGCTGTGTCTAGTCGTCCCGAAAATTCGGGACGACTAGCCAAGCTTATGAAAAATATTGGACTAGACATCCCGAATTTCGGGACGACGAGACACTTCGCAAGTTTTAACCAAATAGTCTTCACTCAATTGGTGACGTCACAGCGAAGTAATGTGGCATTTAGTCCTCTAGAGAACTAAGTAATGCCATGCGCATCCCCAGTCTACCCCTTCTCCCTGAAACTGCGCATCGCAACTTGGATTCTTCTGAACGAACGTGCTCGCTCGTTCCGTCGCGGTGATTGGGGAAAGCATCATGTGCAACGAGCGCGATACGTCGATACCGTATCCCGCTTGTTGTACAATTTACTATTATTTTAAGTAAAAAAACTGTTGAATTCAACCAAAAAAAAAAAAACGAATTTTCAACAAAATAGTTGAATCCTCGACCAAAACAGTTTAATTTTCAAATTTGTAGATTTGAATCAATTACATTTTTTGCCAACTTGAGTCAGTGATTGAAAGATTTTTACTGATTCAAATTTATGGAGAGCCAAACAGTTGCGTCTTTAACTAAAAAAAATTAATATTCTACCAAAAAAGATGAATTCTCAAACCAAAAAGACATGTTGAACAAAATAGTTGAATTTTCAACCAAAAACGATTTTTCAAAAAGAGGAATTTTATACAAACTAGTCGAATTTTTTTACCGAAAAAATAAAATTTCAACCAAAATGGTAATTTTTAATAAAATAGTTGAATTCTCAACCAAATAGATGAATTTTCTACCAAAAGAGCCAAATTTTTAACAGTGAATGTATATTTTCGACAAAAAAACGGATTTTTAACAAAATAGTTACCTTTTCATATTTTAAACCAAAATGATGAATCCGCTACTGAAAACATTAATTTTCAGCAAAGTGGTTCAACTTTTAACCATGTAGTTGTATTTTCAAGTAAAAAAGATGCGTTCTTAGCAAAAAAATGTAATAGTTCATATTTCAACCAAAAAATATGTTAGTTTTAAATCGGAAACAGATGAATTCATCTAAAAAGATGAATTTCCACCAAACTGTTGAATTTTCTAGTGAAAAATACGACTTTTCTACAAAGCAGTTGAATAAATTTTCAATAAAAAGGTTCATTTTTAACCAAATAGTTGAATTTTCAATCCAAAAAAGTTGAGTTTTCAACCAAAATGATTATTTTTTAACAAAACTTTTGAATTTTCAAGAAAATAATTATATTTTTAACCAAAAAAGATGAATGGTGAATCAGAATTATAATAATAAACTTTTTAATTAAAAAGAATGAACTTTTAACGAAAACTAGTTGGATTTTTTTATTGGGTTCTATTAATTCAGTTCGTATTTAAGTGGAAAACGAGAAAAAGGTGAAAAAAGGAAACGAGAAAAGAGTGGGAAGCCTGCGTTAAATAAATAGAAATTTTGATGTATTTTTAATAATTTAAAAATATGAGTCTAGAAAACTGGAAATTTTGCTTAGAAAACTAAGTTAATTTTCCACTGCAAAGTGTGTCGGACCTAGCAACATTTTAGGCCCTGTGATGTCATCGTGTTGATACATCATTCAATATTTATATTAATTTGTATTAATATTCATATCGCGTTATAAAAGTGTTGATATTAACACTGATATCATATTAATATTATTATATATTAATATTAATACATATAAATACAAAATTGAATATTTGAATTTATTACTTAATAGTGTTTTTTAAATATTTTAAATTTTCCCGCTTTAATATTTGAATCTTTGAAACTTTGAAACATTTCCAAAGTTTGATGAAAATTTTCATTTGGCCAAAGTTTCATGAAACTTTACAAGCCTACATCCAGGCGGACAATATTTAAATTCTTCAATTCTGACAGGTGCAAATGACAGTGAATGTGTTTTTTCAGAAATATCTTTTTTTAATAATAAAATCTATCCCATCACTTTGGGCAATTCTGAAATAGTTTAAGTTTTAAGGCTTACAACTAAATAAGTTCTTTAGCTACAAAAGTTTAAATTCACAAATATTTGTTTTCAAATTTTTATTTTTTAAAAGCTCCATTAGGAACGTTAATAATTGTTTAATGTTTAGTTTGTTATGTTGTTATTTTTAACAAGATAAAACGATTTAAATTCAAATTTTTATGTGATTTACGACTCTTTTATTATCAATTTAAAAAATGTAGCCCTTAAGAATGAAATTAAATGAAATCCCTCCAAAACCTTGCAAATCCTATTAAAATTTCTTAAATCTTGTAAAATTGAAATTTTTTAAAATCCCCTAATACGTTATAGGTCCTATAAAATCCTTCCAAATTTTGCGAAATTCTAGAACATTCTTTAAAAGAGCATAATGCTTTTTTGAATTCCTCAAAATCATTCACCCTAGAATATTTAGAATCCTTTAAAATCTTTTAAAATACCTTGGAATTTTTATAAGTGGTTGAAGATTCCTGTGAATCTCTTAAAATACCATAAAATCTTAAAAATCCTTTGAAATCACTTAAAGTCCCTTCAAGTTCTTGAAATCTATTAAAAATGATTGAAAATCATTTAAAAAATTTTTGAAATCCTGTGTTTCTCAAATCCTGTGAATTAATTTTTTTTAATCTATTCAAATACTATAAAATCCCGTGAAATTACATGAAATTTGATGATATTCCTTGAAATCTCTTCAAATATTTGAAATCTTATGAAATCCTTTGAGATCCTGGAAAATTTCTGAAATACCTTATTAAGAGCCTTTAAAATTATATTAAAATTATATTCAAATACTTGAAATCCTACGAAATCCCTTAATTCGTGAGAAATTATTCGCAATTTATAGAAAAATTATTAACTGATTAGACTTTTTTTTTATCTATTGAAATCATTAAAAATACCCTAAAACCTTTCAAATCCCATGAAATATTTTAAAATCCATATGACTGACTGATCTAAAAACTTGAAAATCTTTTAAAATTCCTTAAAACATTTAAAAGCTCTGAAAATTTCTTCAAATAATGAAAATCCTTGGAACTTCTACGAATTTCTTTGAAAGCTTTTAATTTGTTCTGAGAGAAAAAAAGTCTGATAAAATTGTTTGATGAATTGATGAATTAAGAATTATTTTATTTGAATTGTAAATACTTTAAATTTAGAAGAGTTATAATGATTTGAAGTTTGAAAGCTTTGCTTTTGTAGCTGAAGTTTTAATTTGTTAATGTTTATGACTTGGACAAATTTTTGGTAACCGGCAAATGATAAGAAACTTATTTTTGTTTCTAGAGGCCACTGTGGAACATTATTGAAAATTTGAGTGTGTAAAATGATATATGTATACAGCAATTGGTCAATGTAATTAATCATAGCTCCTTAAGTGTATACGATTTCCCGATATCCCCTCCCCCTCAGGTCACTTCTTCGGATCCACTGAAAAGATCAAAGGACAGGGGTCAAAGGTAGTATGTCATAGGTGGAATGTAAATATTCAGAGTTAAAGGGTCAGAGGTCAAAGGTGAAAAGTCATAGATCAAGGGTTGGATGTCAAAACTTATGGATCAAATATCAGAGGTCAGGGAAAACAGACGATAGGTCAAAGATATATCAGGGAGACTATAAATGACATCGACCGACTACCTTTGGCCACTATCAAGGATTCAAAGTGTTCGTGGTGGAGGATTCGAGTTCTTAGGTCAGATGAAAATATTCAGGATCAAAGGTCACAGTTCAGGATTAAATAGACAAAGGTGAATGATGAGGAGGTCAAAAGTGTAAAATAAAGTACCATAATATCAAGGGATTGAAATCTAAAAAAAAATTATAATTTTAAATATAATAAGGGTGCAATTTCACAAGGATTATGAGACACAAAATTTTTATTTTTAACAGATACGAAATAGCAGACACCAATGAAGTCGTTGAAATGATGTATGAGGATGATGTAGTCATGCTTCACACTTCTTTGGCAATTCAACGAGTAATATGGGAAGAAAGACGAAAAACTCATTACTATGTATCGAAAGAGCCGTTTGTTTACTATCCCATCATATTTTTTATGCGGAAGGGCCATCCTTACGTGGAAGCTTTAACAAAATTCGTTCTGCAAGTAATTGAAGTGGGTATGGCTCATAGGTGGGTGCATCAGTTTGTAAGACCACATCATGGCCAAGTTCACGTGGAAGAGTCGACTCCTCTAGACCGTTACCAGATGACTTCTTCCTTGTTATTGCTGCTTACTGGATTGGCAACAAGCTTGATAGTCTTCTTAGGAGAGCTACTTTTTAACAAGTTTTTAACAGGGTGCAAAAACAGTAGATAATTTGTGTAGAAAGAAATACACCCAGATAGGACAAAAAATTTGGTGAAGTTTTCCTGTAACTGGCAATGCAACGTTTCGAATGTTGCATTGAAAGGCTAAGGCGAGATTCATTCAACCAAGAAAATGTCCGCTTGTTCGTGAATATTGCACGGTAATGGCACCTACGGCTGCACAGTAGTTTTTTTGGCCCTACAAGAATACCGCCGGACATACTTACGCCCTCACAACAAAATGATATCCTTGGCATATCCCTAAGATATCTCGGCAGGATATGTGATATCCTGAAAAATGTCCCATAAATCTCCCGGGATATCCCTGGCATATTCCAGGGATATCGAGATTTCCGCTCCGGAGGATATCGTGACAGGATATTCTGACGATATCCCGCACGGAATGTCCACAGGATATCTCAATACTATAGTAAAATGTCCCACGAATATCCCGATATTATAGTAAAAAATTCTGCTGATATTCTACTATATTACTAGTGGATTTCCATTCAAGAAATAAAAAGGAATATATAAGAACACCAATTTTATTGCTTTTAAGACATTTTTAATGTATATTTTACATGTATTAGGTATATGTATATGAAAGCTCGCTGCAGGTTAGATATGCGTATCCGCGGATATCTGTGGCAATGGATAAAACTCAAGAAAAATTTGATACCATTTTTGATGTCCATTTAATTTATTTATTTTTTCATGTTTTACATTAGCTTTTTATTATTACCTATTTCAATTTTATTTATATTACTGTTTGAAAAGCAAACCTTCTATCCACGTACTATTCACCGATCACTATTTCTGTTTTAACTAATTGATTTTATTTTTCATTTTATTGAATAACAATTTTTGTTTATTACTTTTGTTACTAATGATTTTGTTTCCATTGTAAAATCGATTAAACTCGTTAAACTATACATTTATACATTTTGTGCACTTTTGAGGTTAACTTGATTGTAATGTAGAAAAAGCCGAAACTTCTGATATTTTTCAACCTGCAACTTGCATGGCTTGCATGTATAAATTCATTAAAATTGATATACCTACTAATGTGAAATTTGTTTAGCTTTTTCACGATTTTGCCAAATTTTGATTTAATTTTATGTTTATCTACTGCACTTAAATCTACACATATCCATATAGAAAAGCATAATAAATACATATACCTATACAATATTACCTGCATTTAGACACGGAGTAAAGAAGTAATCATCTAAAAAAACAATTTTGCAAACGTAGTAAAACGACCTATACGGTCAACAACAAGTCACAAGTGTTGAAAAAGACAAGACTGAAAAGGTATGAGGACGGCTCTACATACTATCTTCGATTCTTATTTGTAGCTCCAGGAAAATATATTTTTTTA
The DNA here is from genome assembly GCA_932195095.1 of Andricus curvator. NCBI lineage: Eukaryota > Metazoa > Arthropoda > Insecta > Hymenoptera > Cynipidae > Andricus > Andricus curvator. The sequence continues at coordinate 91,775 of CAKNYM010045045.1, read as the reverse complement.
AATAATGATGAGTTTGTTTATTTAAAGCACGAAGAGTATAAATGATTTGCAAAGGGTACATATATGAATTTTTTATAATATTATAAAAAATTATATAATTAGGATATATATCTTGGGGACATCCTTGGCACATCCTGCATTTTAAATATGGGACATCGTAAGAATATCCTAGGATGTCCCGAATTATGGAATTTGAGATATCCCGGACTTTAAAAATTGGGACATTAATGGGATATCCTCAGCATATTCTGAGATATCTTTGGGACATTCCAAGGATATCGAGATTTCCGCCCCGTAGGATATCATTCGTGATGTCCCTGGAATCTCCTGGGATATGCCTGAGATATCGTGGGAGATAAATGGGATATCCCACCGATATCCCTTGCTGTGAGGGCGATGACTATTTTCCATATTTACAAAAAAATTTAAACAAAAAAATTAAGTATTTTGTTTATTTAGATTTTTTTGTAAATATGGGAAATAATCGTGGTAAGTATGTATCACGGTATTCCAGAGCCGAAAAAAACTACTGCGCAGCTGTAGACGTCATAGAATACTACTGCGCAGCTGTATGTGCTATAGAATAATACTGCGCATCCGTTGGTGTCATATATTACTACTGCGCAGCCGCAGATGCCATAGTGATACTGCGCAGCCGTTGGTGCCATACAATACTACTGCGCATCGAATTAGGTTAAATAAATCTTCAAAACTGTCCTGAACATTACTTTGCAATATTCCCAGACAAGCGGACATTTTCTTGGTTAACCTTTCAATGCAATATTCTGAACCTTGCATTGTCAGTTTCAGGAAATCTTCACCGAATTTTGTGTGCTATTTGTGTCAGGGTCGTCCATAAACTACGTTACCAATTTAAGCTATTTTTTACCCCCCCCCCCCCTCCACAACTCCCGCCTAAAAAGTAACATAGCCCAAAATTCTGTCGAAACCACGTCGAAACATAAGAGAGAGGGTTATTTTTCACGAAATTCCTAAGATTTCATGTGAAAATATATAACACAAAAAAAACGAATTTTCAACAAAATATATGAATTTTCTACCACTTAGTTGAATTTTCAAATTATAGAGGATAAATTTTTTACAAAAAATGGAATAGTGGAATATTCGAGCATGAAAATTAATTTTTAACAAAACAAAAACCGAGTTTTCAACAAAAAAGTTAAACGTTAAACCAAAGAGGTGAATCTTCGAAAAATATGAATTTTTAACAAACTAGTTCAACTTTCAATCAAGTAGGTAGTTGAATTGTTAACTAAAAAAGATGAATTTTTAACCAAATAATTAAATTTTCAATCAAAAAGATGAATTTTGTACCAATAAATACGAATTTTTAACTAAATACATCAATTTTCCACAAATTTGTTGAATTTTAAAGCCAAAAGGACAAATTATCTATACAAAACGGTTGAATTTTCAACCGAATAATTTAATTTTCTATCAAATTGTTAAATCCTCAACTAAACCAGATTAATTTAGACCCAAAAATTTGCATTTTTAATAAAAAAGGATGAATTTTCATTCATCAAGATAAATTTTCGACCAAAAAAGACAAATTTTTAACAAAATACATGAATTTTTAACTAGAAAAGATCAATTTTCAATAAAAAATATCAATTTTCAACAAAAAATGAAATAGTTCCATTCTTAGACGAAAAATTAATTCTAGCACAAAAAAAACGAACTTTCAACAAAATAGTTACATTTTCAACATAAGAGATGAATTTTTAACTAAAAAGATGAATTTAAAAAAAATGAATTTTCAACAAATGAGTTCATCCCAAAAAATGATTTTTTAACCTGGAAGATTAATTTTCTCAAAATGGAATAGTTAAACTTTCAACCAAGGATGATCTTAAAAAAATAGGAATTTTTCATAAACTAGTTCAACTTTCAATCAAGTAGTTGAATTTTTAACCAAATAGTTAAAATTTTAACGAAAAAGATAAATTTTCAAACAAGAAGATTAATGTTCTATAAAAAAATATTTACATAAAAGTGGTTTAATTTTAAATCAAATAGTTCAATTTAAACAAAAAATATGAATTTTTAAACAAAAAGTTCAATTTCAACCAAATAGTTTAATTTTCTATCAAATTGTTAAATCCTCAACCAAACCAGATTAATTTAGACACAAAAATTTGCATTATTAACCAAAAAGGATGAATTTTCATTTCAAGTACATTAATTATCAATAAAATTGTTAAATGTTAAAGCTGAAAAAACGAATTATCTACAAAACGGTTGAATTTTCAACCCAAAAATGTTTTTTTTTTAAGTTAATTTTCTACCAAAAACTTCAATTTCCATAAAAATAGTTTATTTCATAACCAAATAGTTAACATTCAATTGAATATTTTACTTTTCTACCAAACTGTTGAATCCTCAAACAAATTTACAACCAAAAGATTAATTTTCGACCGAAAAAGACGGATTTTCAACAAAATACATACATCCTAGAAAAGGTCAATTTTCAATAAAAATATCAATTTTAAACCAAAAATGGAATAGTTGCATTTTTAGTTAAAAAATATTAATTCTAACATAAAAAAACGAATTTTCAAAAAAATAGTTACGTTGTCAACAAAACAGATGAATTTTTAACTAAGTTGATGAATTTGAAAAAAAATTAATTTTCAACAAAAGAGTTCAACCCAAAAGATGACTCTTTAACTCAGAAGATTAATTTTTGAAAAATGGAATATTTGATTTTTCAATCAAGGAGATGAATCTACAACCAAAAAATCAACGTTTCACCCAATAGTTCAACTTTTAACCAAATAGCTGAATTTCTGATAAAAGATATGACTTTTTAACGAAATAGTTACATTTGCAACCAAATGATACAATTTTTAACCAAATACTAGAATTTTTAACCAATTGAGATGAATTCTGAACGAAAAATATAATAGTAGACTTTTTAACCAAAAGTAGTTAATTTTTCTTGTTGGGTTCTATTAATTTAGTTCGCATTTAGGCGAGAAACCGAGCGAAATGCGTAACGTAGTTTACGGACGATCCATTAGCTCAGGCGGTAGCGCTCCGAGATTGTAACCAGAAAGTATGGGCTCTATTCCTGATGCCTGCATTTTTTTTTTCATTAAATTTTTTTGTATTGCAATTCAGCAATCAAATTATTCAAGTCAAGCCAAAAGAATAATTTTTAATAAGTTTGTTCGCATTAAAAAATTGGAGTTTTCAACCTTTACCACTTTTACTGTAAGAAAAGTTTCTTTATAGAAAATTCTAATATTATTTCTTTCAACTGGACATTTAAATTTTGGTTATCATTATTTTCATATAATATAAAAATAAAATACATATAAATAGTATAATAGGAATGGAATAAATATTCAATTCATTTTCTTGAATTTTAATTGTTACATTTTGCATTTGTAAATATTCAAAAATGGCAAACTTTTAAAAAATTTCAGAAACTCTGAAATTTAGAAAAAAAATGTTAAGTAAGGGATTGTGCGCATGTATTATAAAATTTTAAAAATTTAAAAATTTAAAAACGCGTCATTATTTTTCTTTGAAAAATCAACCATGAAAAAAAATCGATCCTGTAGAGTGTAGATTGCATCAGCATCTATTCAGAGCTACTCCTGTATTATTATGTCCAATATCTTGCGTTTATATATTTTTTATATCCGCCTATTTTATGCTTTAAAATTATCTGACATATGAAATTTCTTATAAGTGAAAGTTCAAATCGTTATAAAACACAATTCAGAATTTAGAATAGATTGTTATAATACAAAAATTTTCTTTAAAAAACCTTTCACTTTAAAAAAATTTTGAATTGTAATTGTAATTGGATTGTAAATTGTAATTGAAAAATTGTAATTGTTCATAGATGTAACTACAGAAAATGTTTTGCTAAAATAATGTAGACCAGAAGAAATTTAAAATGTAAAAAAACTAAAATTATTAAAATGTCGATGTCGTAAAAAAGTTGTTGCACGGTATCGAAAGTTGCTGCACCCTCTTTATTTGGTGTAAACAAAATTTAAACCACATTATAAAACAATTGTAAGTTTCTTTTTTCAATATTTTTGTTTCTGAAAAGGAATCCTAAATTGCAAACAATTGGCGTTCAAAAATATTAATAAAATTTAGTTTCAAATATTCAAATTAAAAATTGCTCACTTCAGGCTTTGAATTGAAAATTTTGAAATTGTTTAACTTTAGAATTGCGGTATTTAATCTTTAAAATTATTCATATTTGTTTTTGAACTATTTATTGTTAAATTGTTCTGTTTAGGCTTAAATTAAAATTTTTTTCGATTCAAATCGTTTCAAATTATTGTACGTTTTTAATGAAAAAATTCAATTTTAGTTTGCGCTTGTTGAAATTCTAGTCTTGAGGGATTTCAGTTTTGAAGAATTTCCATTAAAAATGGTTAAGTATTTAGGCACTTTCTGAATTTTAATTTTTGAATATTTATATTTTATATATTTTATAATAGTTAGTTTAAAAAATAATGGGGACCATCCTATAGTTAATAATACGAACTAAAATAGATAATCTTTAAATAAAAGAAAAAAATTAATTTTATTCATTTATTATTATATTTATTTATCTTTTTTACAATACTTATCAGTATTTTTAATTAATGATTGTCTACTGTGTGGAGGTTTCCCCTATTTCGATTTAAAATAAAAAATTACTTGGTTTTTCAAATTGTTTAGTTTTGATCTATAAAAGTTTAATTCGCATACATTTTCATAAAATAATTTTTTCACATGTTCAATAAACTCACAAATAACGCAAATATGAACTAGATATGAAAAAATTAATTTTATTCCTCGAAGAAAATGTTTAACCTACGGTGAAAAATTATTTTTTGCATGTGCACTATTTATCAATAATTTCAAAAAGACCGGTCAAATGCTCGCCAATGAGCTTCTTCGATTACGCGCGCATGCGCAGCAAGTAGCCACTTCTGGACAAGTTCTTGTTGAACCTAATTTTTGAATAAAATACCCCGTTTCTTTTTTCATTACATACAATATCTTGAATGAAATCTTCTTTCAAATTTTCAGATAAAAAAACATCGCCCTTATTGTTTTATACAATATTTAACATCGAATTACCAAATCACCCGCCATTCATTCGCGATCAGAGCGCCACCGCGAACTAAAATCAGCACCAACATATGTTTAGTACTTTCACGAAATTCCCCAGACTTTTTCAACTGCTCCAAATATTTCCTGTCCCACTAAACTACGTGAAAAGTCTCTCAAGTGAGGTTTTACTAATCCTCTAATACTGGTTGGATCAATTGCTTTGAAAATTTCGTGCCCGAATATTGAAAATAATTGAGAATTTCGAAAAAACTCTCCTGACATTCATAAGCCACTCGGAGACAAGATTGGCCAGCCTGGCACCGCTGATCGTCCATGTTTAGTATGACGTCGGGGCTGGGTGTAGCTTAAAGTTAAACCGTTCGTGTGTTCTTTTCGAAAACGCGAGAAGAAGCCGAAAAAACGAGTTTTTCCTGATGCTGGGCCTCTGCTGAGTTAAATGCGCGTAGCAGCTACACTAGGTGTTTGTGGTAGTGACTTAATTCGTAGGAACTTGGCGGAAAGTAGTGAAGTGAGTAGTCGCTCTTTCGTCAAAAAGCAGCGAGCATGAGCGAGGAAAGTAATCCTCGAACCCTCTACGTGGGGAATCTCGACGCCTCGGTGTCAGAAGACCTTTTGTGCGCCCTGTTTTCGCAAATCGGGCAAGTCAAGGGATGCAAGATCATCCGGGAACCCGGCAACGACCCTTATGCCTTCGTCGAGTTCACCAATCACCAGTGCGCGGCCACGGCGCTCGCCGCCATGAACAAGCGCCTCTTCCTCGACAAGGAAATGAAGGTTAGCCCCGGCATCTTTTTATTCCTTTTTACACCGCACTTTTCATTCCTAAATCAAATTTCTCCAGGAAAAATTCCATTTCCATCCCCACCCTTGACCCCTGGAACAAAAAATCACGTTTTTTGACGCGTTGCGATTGGCGTGTGTCCATTTTACTTTGTCACGGCGATTCTTCAATATGCGCGCGAAAAACGGGGCTTTCGGGAAAGTTTTTGGTGACGGGGATTTTATTTGTCGCGGGTCTTTGCATTTTTTAAGTGGGGGGACGAATTTCGGTTGGATTCGGACGTTTTTGAGGTTCGGTGAAATTTTAGGAGCTCGGTGGTTCGGAGATGGGTGACACGTTTTTTTTTATGCCAAATTGAGGTTTTCTAGTAGATGAGTGCCAATGTTTTCCTTGCCAAGGGTCAAAGGTCGAAATAATTTTTTAAAAAGAGTTTACTGTTTATTTAGAACGTGCTTTTTAAAATGATTAGGTATCAGATTTTTTTCGATATAATTTTATCAGTGTCGGAATCAGAACTTTTAACAAATTTGTAACTTGCTTATGCTTGCGATTTTCTTCGATAAGAATTGTTCACGGCCTTTTTTGAAAATCAAAAATTGAATTATTCAGACTTTGTAATTTAATAAAATTTTTAGTGCCTTACTGTGGTGCAAGTTTGTCAGTTTTATTAATGAAATTATTCATTTGACAAACAGCTTGCAAAATGGTTTTTAAAATATAATTTAAAAGGTTAGATTAAATTTAGACTTCAGACTTTTGCGGATGTTTATTAGATTTTATCCTTGGTTTTTATATATCGATTTAAAATATCCAAGTCATTTATTTATTAACAGTATTTTTATAATCTCATCATTTACAAAAATTTAAATTATTGTGTTACAAAAGTTGTAAGGTAAACGTCCCAGTAATCGTGATGCAGTTTTTCTTTCTTTTTATTTAATTCGAATGAATGTAATTTCTATTTGCTATTATAAAATGCTCAAAATGAATGGGCTTTATCATTAAATGTTACTTTTAACATATTTTTAAAATAATATATTCAAATTATAACCAAGTTTCACGATTACTGGGACATTCACAATTAATTTTTGTTTTATGAAATGTTCTAATTTTCTTTAGAGTATATGCTGTCATTTTTTTGTATTATGTGTTATAAAAGTTGTTAATGGAGATTTGTGTATTGATTGAATATTTTAACTGTTATGACTTGTTTTTCAGGTTTCTTTTTTTTTATTGCAGTGAATTGATTCAAGATTTTGAAAGTTGTCTGTTAAAATAAATAATGCAGAACGAAGTGTTGTCTCCAAATTTTTTTCTTTGCCCATTTTTCGGGACTAGACGCATGCAATATAAATTTTTAAAGTTTTTTTTTTTAATTGCTTTTCCAAATTTTAGAAATATTGCTTAAAAAACTTCAAATTATTTGCAAGCTAATGTTTAGGTTGCGAGTAAATTATATGTATTTTTAGATAATTATAATTATTATAACCTTTTTAGCTTATTCGGATTTTTTCAGCAGACTCTTATTTCACATAATTTCGAATTCAAATGAGAATTTAAGTCTTAAATTTAATGACTGTACACAATTTACTGAGCAGTTACAATTGTTTCGCATTTTCAAGTTTCATAGTTTCTTTTTGTTATTTAAATTATTTTTTTTTATCTGAATAAACAATATCATTTACAAATTTTATTTCTCTCAATTATTTAAGCATAACCTGAAAGTCCGGACCAGGATTCCTTAAGCAAAAGTAATGTAAGTCGATGAAGTTTTGTAATAATTCCAGATGCAGTTTTTATTTTGGTGCCTTCCTCAAGAATTTATGCTTTAAGGTGTATACCTACATTTCTAAAATCGAAAGCCGATTGTTAAAAATATCAGTTTTATATGCAATATATGATTTTTTTACTTTGTACATCTTTTTTTTTTAAATAATGAAAAAATATGAATGAACTAGGCACATTGTTAAAAGTAGAGTATTAAAATCAAAAAGTAAGTAATGCAGTGTTGGTGTGTATCTTCTGATTTGATCATTGATGGATTTAATAAATAATAACGCAAATTTAATTTGACTTCAGGTGAACTGGGCTACGAGTCCAGGAAATCAACCGAAGCAAGACACGAGCAATCACCATCACATTTTCGTGGGTGACTTGTCTCCAGAAATTGAAACACAGACTCTGAAGGAAGCTTTCGCACCTTTTGGCGAGATCAGCAACTGCAGAATCGTGCGAGATCCTCAGACTCTAAAAAGCAAGGGATATGCATTCGTTTCTTTCGTGAAAAAATCGGAGGCAGAAGCTGCGATCACGGCAATGAATGGACAGTGGCTAGGATCTCGTAGCATCAGGACAAACTGGTCGACGCGAAAACCACCGCCGCCGCGGTCAGAGAGACCAAGGCATGCAAACAGCAGCAAACCGAATTACGAAGAGGTAATCTTTTACAAAATTCAAATAATTGGGAGCCACTTTCCAAAAACACACAAAATTGTATTTTGCTACTATTTTGAAGAAAAAAAATGACACTAAAGCCACTATTTTCTCGCAATTGTCCGCTACAATAACTATTTATTTACTTTCCTTGAAAAATATTTTTGAACTTCTTCGCTATTTGGCTAAAGTAATAGGTCCGCCATTTCCACGAATCACAGCATACCCAGTCCTCGGACTCACCACACTATTAACACTATTTCACAGTTTTTTTTTTAAACAATGACACTTTTTCTACCAATTTTTGAATTTTCAAGAAAATACTTAAACTTTTAACCAAATAGTCGATTTTTCAACCTAGAAGATTATTTTTCTAGTAAAAAATAAGAATTTTGAACAAATTACGTAAATTTTCCACTAAGTACTTTGAACTATGAATGTGATGTTAGTCCAAATTTTATTTGATTAATTTTTAGTTTATATTTTTTTCGTTTCTACATTTTCAAACCATATTTAATCAAACGAAAAATGTTTAATTTTCAATAAAAAATTAATTTTCTACAAAACAGCTTAATTTTGTAATAAATAGTTGAATTTTATATCTAATTGTTAAATTTTTTAAGCTAAAACGACGAATTTTCTATAAAACAGTTGAATTTGAAACCCGAGAATATGACGTTTTAACCAAAAATGTAATGTACAACCACTAAATTTATGAATCTTCAACCAAAAAAGTGAACTTTTAAGGAAGTAGTGAAACTTCCAACGAAGGAGTAGAAAGTCCACGATGATTAATTTTTCATCAAAAAAGACGAATCGCATTAACTTTTAACTACATAGCTTGCACATTGGATGCGATGTTAGTCAAAATATTATTTGATTAATTTTTAGTTTATATTTTTTATCGTTTCCGAAAATTCTTAATTAATAGATGAATTTTTAAACTAAAAAGGATCAACTTTTAACTAAAAGTGGAGTAGTGAAATTTTCATTTAGGAGAATTAATTTTAAATTTAAAAAAGTGAATTTTCAACATAATACTGAAATTTTCAACCAGACAGTTGTATTTTAACCAGAAAAATTTATTTTCTGCCAAGAAGAACGAATTTTCAACTAAATAGGTTAATTTTCTACCAAATTTTTGAATTTTCGAGCCGAAAATACAATTTTTCTACAAAACAGTTGAGTTTTCAACAAAAAAGTTAATTTTCAACCGAAACAGATTAAATTTTAACCAAACAGTTGCATTTTTGACAAAAAGAGGTGGAATTTTTTACTGAAAGAGATGAACTTTCAAACCAAAAACAAATTTGTTATTCAAGAAGTAAAACAAATTTCAATTTAATTGTTGAATTTTCAAGTCAAAAAGACGAAATTTTAACAAAACAGTACTGTTGAATTTTCAACCAAGAAGTATGACTTTTCAACTAAATTGTTGAATTTTTAACAAAATAATTCAATTTTGAAGCAAATAATAAAATTGTTAACTAAAAATGATTAATTCTTAACTAAAAATTTAATAGTAGACTTTTCAACCGAAAAGAATCAACCTTCAACCAAAACTAGGGCAATAGGGAAAAAACTGAAGCATGCGATAAATAAATAGGAATTTTGATAATTTGTAGACAAAAAAATGACATTTTTCATCAATATTGATGTTCATTCTTAATCCTTTTTAAAGATTAGGTTAAAAGTCTGAAAATTTTAATTAAAAAATACAGTGAATTTTCCATTGCACTCTTTTTGATTTCGGACGAGGTAGACGAATTTTTAATTCGGACTGCACATACGTTTAATACTTGACAAATTTGATAACATTATTTTGACACCATGTTCTAACATTTGTGACACTATTTACACTATTTTTCATCTCTGAAGTGAGTCCGAGGCTTGCACTCTTGATCACTTTTTTCAAGAAAAGGCCAATTAAATCACTTTAATCCATTCTCATTTTAGATTTGATCTAAACAAAAAATTTAATTAATATATGTATGAAATCTATAGTAATCTGTGATATGAAATTGCTATTCAATTTCCCTCTTACTCCCTTTTTAAAAGAATTCCTCTTACTATTTTTGGCAGAAAGTTAATTCTTTTTGGCTGAGAAGTCTACTATTATATACTTGGTTCAGAATTCATCCTTTTTGGGTAAAAATTTAATTATTTGGTTGGAAATTTAATTATTTTATTGAAAATTCAACAATTTTGTTTAAAATTCAACTGTTTCGTTAAAATTTCGTCTTTTTGGCTCGAAAATTCAACAATTTGATTGGAATTTTTTTTTCCTTCTTGACTAACAAATTTGTTTTTTGTTGAAAAATCTAAATATTTTGTTGAACATTCATCTCTTTGGTTTGAAAATTCATCTCTTTCAGGAGAAATTCCACCTCTTTTGGTTAAAAATATAACTGTTCGGTTAAAACTTAATCAGTTTCCGTTGGAAATTAACTTTTTTATTGAAAATTCAACTGTTTTGTAGAAAAATCGTATTTTTCGAATTATTTGGTTAAAAATTCGTCCCTCTTGGCAGAAAATAAATTTTTCTGGTTAAAAATACAATTGTTTTTTAATTTTAAATTAACATCTTTTTCTGTTGAAAATTCAACAATTTTGTTGAAAAATCATATTTTATAGTCGAAAATTCAACTGTTTTGTTGAACTTTGTTGAAAATTCAACTGTCTGATAAAAAATTCTTCTTTCTCGCTTGAACATTCAACTGTTTTGGTTGCAGTTCTATATTTTTGTTGGAAATTTTGACCTTTTTATTAAAAATTCAACTATTGGATTTAAATTCAACTTTTTTGTCGAAAATTCAACTATTTGTTTTAGTTGATTTTTTGTAGTTGAAAATTCTTTTTTCGCTTGAAAGTGCAACTATTTGGTTCTAAATGCAACTGTTTAGTTGAAAATGAGGTTTTTTTTCGTTAAAAATTAAGCGATTTGGTTGATAATTCATCATTGATTTTTTTTGGTTGAAGATTCGCCACTTTAGTTGGGAATTCATCTCTTTGTTTGAAAATTTAACTATTTTGTTGAAAATCCTTTTTTTGTTTTGTTTGAAAATTCTTTTTTTTTGTTGCTTAAATTTTTTTTTAAACTGAAAGTTGAACTATTCCATTTTTGGTTGAAAATTTATCTTTTTTTAGTAGGAAATTCAACTGTTTGGTAGAAAATTATTCTTCTTGGTTGAAGATTCATTTTTTGGTTAAAAATTCATCTATTTTTTGAAATTGCAATATTTGTACTTGAAAGATTAGTAATTTCTAGCGTTTCATATTGCACTCAATATGTTACCTACATTCATTTGATTTAAAAGAATTTATTCCCCTATTTTCGTAAAAATCACCCTATTTACCATGTTTCAAGAGCATTTTAGGCTGTGAAGTCTGCAATATTAAAATTTAAATTATTTTAATTTATTTATTTAGCATACATCCTGAGATCATTATTTATAAATAGAGGCTAGAAAATAGTAAACAAACAGGCCCACCTGATCCAGAAAAATGATTAAGATTAACCTCTTTTCCTATTTATAAAAAAATAACACATTCTCGTCATAAATAATCGCCTAAGTATGAAAGGAATCATCGCTGAGCAGATAACGGAATGCTTTTTATCATTTTTTTTTTCACTCCGAAACTGGTTTATAACACACGTATGGTAATTACATTTTTGTTGTAAGACTGTTCTTACTATTTTTAATATCGGATACACAAAAAAATGTTGATATTTTTTAATTTGATACGAGTCTTGTATTAAACGATACACTTAATATTTCTGTGTTTATCGCTCAACTGTAACTAAAATATTTTACTAGAAAAAAAAAGACGTTCATAAAAAAAAGAAGCTCATAACGGTTAAAATGGCAAAAATTAAGCGACAGACTTTAAGGCTTTTATAATATTATTTATTTGGCTTGAAAAAATGTACATAGATTAAGCTTTTGTTCCTCTAAAGTTTGCAAACTTGGTACAAGTTTCATGATAATTTACGGGATTTCAAAGTATTACAAGGGATTTGTAGATATTTTACCAGACCTACGCTACTTTGTCGGATCTCGAAGGACTTTATTAACAAAAATTCAATGAATTTCAAAGGATTTTCAAGACTAGGGTATTTTACAATATTCTAAGAATTTCAGGGGATTTCAAAAAGGTCAAGGGATTTTAATAGTGTTTCGAAGATATCAAAGGATTTCAAAGAATTTCTAAAGAACTTTAGGGAGTAAATGAAATGGATTGAAATTTTAAGGGACTTCTAGGGATTTTATGGAGTCTGACAGGATTCCAAAGATTTAAACATTTTTAAAGGCATTTTAAAAGATATTATAGATTTCATGACGTTCTACGGGAGTTCAACAGGTTTCTAGGGATTTCAAAAGTATTTCAAAGATTATTAATTATTAATGATATTAATAATAATAATGATATAATAATGCTAATAATAATGATATCAAAGGATTTCAAGGGATTTATACTTATTTTATGGGGTCTCAGAGGATTTCGAAGATTTACATATTTTTAAAGGAATTTCAGCAGATATTAATGGTTTCAAGATGTTTTGTGCGATTTCATAAGATTGAAGAGATTTTTTATATTTCGAAGAATTTTAAAGTACGTAAGGTATTATAAAAGATTCTGAGGGATTTTATGAGATTTCAGCGAATTTCAAAGATTTCCAAGGAATTTTGAAAGCTTTGGGGTATTTTAAAAGACTTCAACGGACTTCATCAGACTTTATGGGATTTTAGGGGATTTCAAAGATTACATCATTTTTTAAGGAATTTTGAAAGGTATTACGGATTTCAAGATGTTTTACTCAATTCTTGTGGACAAACGTGGATATTTTATTTTATTACTTGTTTCATACTTTCTGAAAATATGGATATTCTTGGTATTTAAAAGCAAAGAATTTAAAACAATTTAAAAAGTTTAAGGTTTCTTAAAAAATGTTGAAGGAATTTAACAAGATTTCAAAATTTTTATGTTTTTTAAAGAATTTTGTAGGATTTCAGAAAATTTCAAAGGATTTAAAAAAGTTATCTAGGATGTCAATGATATTTAAATGATTTCAAGGGATTCTAACGGATTTCCAGTGAACTTTAGCGAGCAAATTAAATTACCCAAATAGCCCAAAAAATCCGTGAAGATTTCTTGAAATCCACAATGCAGGATTGGGAACGTTGCATTCAGAGATTGGGACAAGGTTTATTCCGCCAAGAAAATGTTCACTTGTCTGGCGTCATATTGGAATTTTCGATTTTTGCATATCAGTTTCGATAAATAAATTAAAAACCATCGAAAAATGGTTCAGAGAAATTTTGTTTGTCAAGTCTTATCAAAAAATGGCTGAAAGAAATGTTGTAGGACTTTTTAAAAATTATAATTTTTTTATTTTTTTTAAATTATTTTTTTAAAATTATAATTCTTTTTAAAAATAATTTTTATTATAAAATAATAAAAATAATAGTATTTTCGATAATACAAACCAAAATGACAAGTCTTATCAAAAAATGGGTAGCAAAAATTTTATACAACTGTTTAAAAGCTGCAATTCCTCCAAAAACTTTGCCCCATTTTTCGCTTCGTTTGGCTCAAAATTTGAATTTTCGATTTTTTTTCATAGTATTTTTGATAAATAAAACCAAAATGACAAATCCTATCAAAAAGTGATTAAAAGCAATTTAGTAGGACATGTTAAAAGCTATAATTCTTCCGTGAGACTTTTTCCCATATTTCGCGTCGTTTGGCTCAATAATTGAATTTTTGATTTTTTCATAGTATTTTCGATCAATAAAACCAAAATGACAAGTTCTTTCAAAAAATGTTTAAGGGAAAGATTGTAGGTCTTCTGCAAAGCTACAAATGTTCTTTCAAACTGGGTTTGATCCGTTCATTTTTTTCTCGATGCAACATTCCCAAACTTGCATTGCGGGTTTCAGGAAATCTTCACGGATTTTTTTGTGCTATTTGGGGAAATGAAATTTCAAGGGACTTCCAGGGATTTCTGAGGATTTCTACGGACATTTGGGATTTCACCATATTTAAGAGATTCATAAGATTTCAAAAGAAATTATAAGATTTTAAGGGATTTATAAAGATTGACTTCCAGGACCTTTTAGAGGATTTAAACAGATTTCAGGGTTTATAACCGATTTCAACAAATTTCAAAGCTTTTAGGGTATTTTAAAAGATTCGGAAAGGTTATGCGTGATTTCCAATAATAGTTGACTCCTCGATTTAATATTTAAAAAATTGCAAGACTTGATTTTGCTGCTATTGACACTATTTTGACTTTCTCAAATGAGTACGTATCCTGTATTTATAATAAGTGGTTTAATCGGTCTTTCAGCTTCTGATATTATCATTATGTTTTATTGTTTATTACAGGTATATAACCAAAGTAGCCCAACAAACTGCACTGTATATTGCGGCGGTTTTACAAACGGTATCACAGATGAGCTCATAACCAAAACCTTCTCGCCATTCGGAACGATCCAAGACATACGGGTCTTCAAAGATAAGGGCTATGCTTTTATCAAGTTTACGACCAAGGAAGCAGCGACGCATGCCATCGAGTCCACACACAATACAGAGATCAATGGTAGCATCGTCAAATGCTTTTGGGGAAAGGAGAACGGTGATCCTAATAGCGTAGGACCTAATGCCAATCAACAAGCTCAACAGGTTTGTTCTATTTTTTTTATTTATTTCTCTTGTACATTATCACTTTAAGTAAATAAGTATAGACTGGAATCATTGGAGCAGTTGCACGTCTTGTGGTGTAAGTTTTCTGGCAGCCACTAGACGTATGAAAAATGCTTTTGAAAAATATGGCAACACTGTAGGTAATGTGAATAGTAATTATGAAATGTTGAAGTTGTGTGAGAGCAGCGAGCGTGCAGTTCTGAAAATGAGTTGATGCTTGCTTGTTTTGTTACGACAGGAAAGTTGACTGTCCTTGTGATCAATTCTTTGAAATAGATTGGTCTCTTAATGACAATAGTGATTTGCAATTGCTATTTGTCTTAAAAGCAGGGTGATCGCTGGATCGGGAAATGACCGGACATTTTTTGAGACCGGACAAAACCAGGAATATTTTATTCATTATTTCACATCTAGAATAGAACGCAAATGCCAATTTCAGAGATCAAGAATCATTTTTGTAGTGCAGATATATTTTAAAACGAAAGTGATTTTTTTGTTGCGTTTTCTGGTAATGAAGGCGGATTTGTGTTAATCTGAAATTTTCCTATTTTCTAAAAACACATTAAAAGCTTTTTAGAACGTACAAAAGTTTAGAAAGTATAATAATATACTGACAAGGGGAAGCTACACCGTTCGGAAACAGAATAACCGTTATATGGACCGCGATGCAAACGTCCATCGACTGCCGGTTAGATCGGGTGATAGCGTTCCGAATTTGTAAGCGGAAAGTGTGGGCTCGATTCTGACTGCCTGCGTTTTTTGCCAATTTATTTTCATATCATCTTTTTTATTGAAATTGAGAAGGATACTCTTTATGTATATAATTCAAAAATTAAAGATAAGAGTAGTATGACATTTTTGTTATACGATTTACATTATGTGAAAATAAATCACACTTTTACCATTCGTCAGTAGTATCCTTTGTACTAGTAAAAGTGGTAAATTCGGGCGGTTGAAAACAAAAAATTGTTTTTATTTTTCATGGAATGAAATAATTTTCGTAAATGAAATAAATGAAGTAAATAAGATAAATAAAATAAACAAAATGAATACAATATAAATAAAAGTCATAAAAAGTACGATTTCCTTGGGAACAGAGAGATATAAGAGTATAATTGTAACCCGAAACCTTTTTTTAAGGATTGCCAAAATTCTGAGATCTTCCATATCCAATAGGGGAAAAATATATAATAGAGTTAAGGGATCGTACTTAAATTACGTAACAGCTGAAGGGGTGGGGTGCTCGAGAGATTTTGTTACTTTTTTTTTATTTCGTTATTCATTCATGTACGTATGTATACCATTAAGCCATTTCCCTTTCAGGGTAGGCGTGACACTACCCGATTCGGGTAGTGTTTCTAGGTGGATAGTTTTCTTGCAGTTATAAATAACTACAAGTGTGGGCTCACCACACCCACGATGTGCCAACAGCACTCAGTATTCTTGAATGGTCACCCATCCAAGTACTAACCGCGTCCAACGCTGCTTAACTTCAGTGATCTGACGAGAACTGGGTTTTTCAGCGTGGTATGGAAATTTTTTTTTTTTTTTTATGAAATTTTTGGAAATTTACAAATGAAACAAATAACTCGCAGTAATTGTACAAGAATTTTTATATGAATTTAACTTTATGCGCGAAAGAAATCCGGTGAGTGAAAATCGAACCTAGCCAAAAACAATTTTTAAAAAAGTCAGGGAATTTTATTGGTCAGGGAAAAGTCAGGGATTCAGAAAAAAAATCTTGCAAAAGTCGGAGAATTTCTGTAATTTTAAGTAACTGTTAAGCAGAATAAATTGGAAATTTTTCAATTTCAATTTGAAATTTTTTTATTCCGTCAATAAAAGATTCTAAGTTAAAAATGTTACACGTTTAAGATTTATATTTCTTTTTTTGCAGTTGATTCCTTCTGAAGGTTATCAGTAAATTTTATTATGGGTTTGAAAATTCAACAATTTTGTTAAAAAGACATCTTTTTGGTTGAAAATTCAACTGTTTTGTTGAAAATTCGACTTTTTGGGTTGAAAATTCAACTATTTTCGTAGAAAATTTACTGGTTCTTCAAAATCCATATTTTTGTGTTGAAAAGTCAACTAAAATCTTTTCTAGATGAAAATGCAACTATTCTTTTCTGTCTTTTTATTTAAAAAATGCATCAACTGTTTTGTTAAACATTTAACTATTTCGTAGACAATTTTCTTGTTTAAAATTCATATTTTGGTGTTGAAAACTCAACTGAAATCTTTTTTGGATGAAATTCAACTGTTTTTTTTTTTAATTTGTCTTTGATTTAAAAATTCATCTGTTTTAGTCGAAATTTCATCTTGGATAAAAATGTAACTATTTGGTTGAAAATTCAACAATTTTGTTAAAAAGAAATCTTTTTTGGTTGAAGATTCAACTGTTTTGTTGAACACTCGTCTTTTTTATTTGAAAATTTAAGTATCTTCCTCGAAAATTTACTTCTTGTTTAAAACTCATATTTTGGTGTTGAAAAGTCAAACTAAAATTTTTGTCTTTTTGATTTAAAAATTCATCAGTTTTAGTAGAAATTTCATCTTTCTTGGATAAAAATGCAACTGCTTGGTTCAAAATTAATCTTCATTGCTTGAGGATTCAACTATTTTGTTTGAAAATTTTGGTCGAACCACCTTGTTAAGAAATAATTTTTTTTACTGTTTTGTTAAAAGCTGACCTTTTTTAATTGAAAATGCAATTTTTTTTGTTGAAAATCCATATTTTTCGGTTAAAAACAATTTTTGTACATAAAATTCGTCTTTTGGCTTATGGTAGAAAAGTCATTTTTTTGTTTAAAATAAATAAATTTGATAATTTTAAATTTGTATCTGAAATATTATTTTATTCCGTTTATAAAAGATCCCATGTTAAAAATATTACAAGATTAAAATGCTGGTATTTGAATGTTAATGGTCAGGGAATGTGAAAAATTGTATTATCTCTTATCGTGTATATATATATATATATATATATATATATACCATTAAACCATTTCCCTTTCAGGGTAGGCGTGACACTACCCGATTCGGGTAGTGTTTCTAGGTTTTTCTTGTAGTTATAAATAACTACAAGTGTGGGCTCACCACACCCACGATGTGCCAACAGCACTCATGTTAGTATTCTTGAATGGTCACCCATCCAAGTACTAACCGCGTCCAACGCTGCTTAACTTCAGTGATCTGACGAGAACTGGGTTTTTCAGCGTGGTATGGCCGTTGGTATTATTAAGTATTATTACGTGTATTATCTTAAATACAAAGAATTTCGATTAGTTTCCAGAATCATGTCTTATTATTTCTGTAAGCCATAAATTACCTACATTAAGAGGTATGGGGGGGGGGTGAAATATCTTGTTACGGTTCGTTACAAGGGTGGAGGGGGTCTGGAAAAGGTCCTATAATTCGTTACGGAATTTAAGTACGACCCCTAAGATGAAAAATTTAAAACCTGAACACCAGAAAAAATATATATTTTTTTAAATTTCTTTAATAAGGCTTTGAATGGCTTCTCCATTAGAGCAATTCCATGTCAAATCATCTGAAGAATTTCAGCTATTGTTAGTAATTTTGATGTAAATTCTAGAATCCGTTCTCTTAGGTGTTGAAAGAAGAAAAACCCCTAAATAATTTTTGAAAAAATAAAAAAACTTAGGCGATATTCAAAATTGAAAATTTTTGTTCTTTTTTTCTTAAAGTTTCAAAAACTTTGGTGATTTCAGTGATATTAACGTCTATTTTTTTTTTGTAAATTATTCGTAATAGGACGCAGTTTTGAACACATATTTTTGGAACAAACAAAATTTCAAAAACTTCTTGGGTTGACTAATCGGCACCATATTTTGCACCCAGATTCTTTGGGCTCCCGGACAGGTATATCTAATATATAAAATCAAATGGCCTAAAACGTATGATACTTATGCAAATCCACAGTTGCTGACCAATCGGCACCATATTTTGAACACAGATTCTTTGGGCTCCCGGACAGGTCGTAGGAGTATTTGGGGGGGGGGGGGTGCAGCGCTAATTGATAATAGTTTTTGTTTAATAAATAATGCAAAATAGCATTGACTATATATATATAAAATCACGACTGTATGAACATGTCAGAGTTTCAGTTTCAAGTTACGTTGGAATTTCACGACTGATTTCCAATTTCTAAAAACTGGATTCGACGACTCGAGTACAATTTTTATAATTAACAACAATTACCATTTTCTCTATTTAAGTTTATATTTCTGTTTTACTTTCTCAGAGTTTTTTCGAAGTTTAGTTCAAATTTCACTGTCAAACTTCAAGAAAATCAAAAAATTCAAAAATGTGAGTAAGATCGAATGCAATAAAAAATTTGACTTTTAAACGTGAAGTTCCTTCATAAGTTAAGTTAGTCTTGAGTGATAAAAACTTGTTCATCATGTGTTTTACATGTTTTTTAATGATTGTATGCAACTTTTATTGCATTTCCGTTTCTTCTCGATGTATAGTATTAATTATAGCGGCTGTTCCGCGGCGGCGAAGCCGCCGCCAGAGGGAACAGCTAGTTTTTTTATATAGATAGCTTTCAATGTCCTCTACAAGCCCTGTAAATATCAAAATGGGACCTCGCTTATTTTTCAAGAAATAATTAAAAACGTACGCCAAAGCCACGAAGGAATAGTGAATAGAGTATTCCTTCGTGGGCAAAACGATGCACACTATGTGAAAAACCATGTAAACAATTGACGAACAATAGAAGAATATTATAATCGTATGCACGAACTTCAGAGTTCAGACTCTCGGACGCGTACTCTCACGGCGTACGTTCTTAATTATTTCTCGAAAGCTAAGGGAGAACCCATTTTGATATTTACAGGGCTTGTAAAGGACATTGTAAGCTATCTATCTAAAAAAATGAAGAAAATAAAAATGTGTTTTTTTTTTCTTCAGAAATTCAATTTCAACATTATTTTTTGAAAATTTCAAGAAGTTTTTGCAATTTTTTTGTTCAAACAATATTTTTTCAAAACTGCATCTTCTTACGAATAATGTACAAAAAATAGACCTTAATATCACTAAAATCACCAAAGTTATGAAAGTTTAAAAAAAAGGACCAAAATTTTCGATTTTGAATATCTCCTAAGTTTTTTGATTTTTTTTTTAAATTATGTAGGGTTTTTTCTTCCAACACCTAAGAGAACGGATTCTAGAATTTTCATAAAAATTACTAACAATAGCTGAAATTCTTCAGATGATTTGACATGGAATTGCTCATTACTAAAATTTTATAAAATTGCAATATATATACGTAGAATCAATAAAGATTAATTTATGTGATATGAAAGCATTTGTTGTTTATTCGCAACAATCATAAAGTTGAATTGTGCAGTGTTGGTCACTCCTGGTTTAAACGAAGCATGCACTTGGAAAATGTTTTATTTATGCTGTCAGAAAGAGTCATTTATTCATGTTACGGTTTCCAATATTGTATAATATGCATGAATAGTGATAATTGAAATTTATAAAACAGCAATTATTATGATTATTTTGTCGAATATTTGTAAGAGCAGTGAGAAAAAACTTAAACTTCAATTTCAGCATTATCGTAGAAGTTTAAAGATGAATTTTAATTTGTGCATAAAAGTGTTTTTACGTTTGTCTTGTGGAGTTTAAAACAATGATTAAATACGAAAAATAAGTCTCTATCCAAAAGAAAGCGTTTCAGATAGAATTTCTATCTTAAACAGTTAAAAAACTGTGTGTAAGGAAAAATTGGGTTCAGTTTAATAAAAATTTACTTTGAGTTCACGTTTGCTTCGAAATAAGTTCATTTAAGCTTATAATGTGTTAAAATTTACAATAAATAGTAAAATAATTGTTCTTTTTTAGCAAAACATTGTTGGCAACATTTTTTTTAACTGCTTAAGATGTAAATTCCATCTGAAACACTTTGTTTTCGATATACTTATTTTTAGCATGTAGTAAATACTTTAAACTCCACAAAAAATCGTAAAAATACTTTCTTTTTTTAATTAAATTTTAGTGATGAGGAAACTACTAAAACCCGTCTTAAAGGAACTTTTGGTTTTAAAATATTTTTTTGGTTGCCCAAGTTTAAAATTTTTAATCTCATATCTATTATATATTTTTTCCCCTATTGTGTGGGGAAGGTCCCAGAATTTTGGCAATCCTTACAACAAATTTTTAGGGGTACAATTGTGCTCCTATATTTGTCTGTTCTTAAGAAATCATATTTTTTATGACTTCTACCAGAGACAAATAATTTTTTTTTCAATCGGACACAAAATGAGCGTTTTTTTCTTTGTATTAGCTACCATTTTTATTCATTAGATATTTCTCTAAAACTAATATGTATATTCTTAAAAAATCTTGAACTACAAAAATCATCATTTTTACGTAAATTTCATGCTCGAAACGTCTAAACAATTTTTTGAAAATCTAAAAATTTAAGTTTATAATGTTGAAATTTACATAATAAAATATAATCATTGTTTTTTTTTTTTTTTTTGAGAAAGATAAAACCTGTTTTAACAGAAAACATTTTTTTACCGTATATGATTAAAATTTTATCTGAAACACAGGGATCCATGTCACTAAATGCTATTAAATATCGCTATATACATAAATTTGAATAAAAACATGACATTTCTTATAAAAAGCTTTTTTTCTTCTTTTCTACACTTAAAAATTCATTTTTAATCTTTTCCCTATTTTCCCCTTTTTCGTGAAGAAAATCACGCTGTTTCCTTTTTTTTAAACTCATTTTGCGCTGTGATCTCTGGAAACATTTCTTTTTCGATAATTATTTATTTTCATTATTCACTAATTGTTTTAAATTCCACAAAACAATCATAAAACCACTTTTATGCACAAGTGCTGGATTAAGGGGAGAGCTGCAGCCATGGGTCCCGCTTTTGAAGGGACCTCCAAATTCTAGGACATTTTTTTCAATTTTCATTTAAAATTATTTATTTTAGTTCTCTCTGCTACAATGTGATATTAAAGATTTTATAACGATATGTTCTAAACCTGGAATTCTTGAATTATTTTACGAATCATGTCTGGCGTTTGTTGATTATCGCATCGATACTGATATCTCAGTTAACGTAAACATTTTTAATATCAATAAAAGTGATCATATTCTCCCTGTCCTGCGAGTCTTCGAACTTCAGGTCTTCAATACTATTCAGAGTACGAATCAGGGCAGAATTGAAGGGCGGGGTACAGAACTAGATAACTAACAAAAGCGGAATTTTCAGAAGAGCGAAAAAACATTCTGTAAAATCGAAATCACCATTTGAAGATCAAACAAAATTCGACTTCTGAGCTGAAATATTGCTGAATTGAGACCAAAGGTTTGATTCGAAAAAGTTATCCAGTTTTTAGGAATTAGATGTAGAAGTTGATAATCTCAAAGTAGCATGTTCGATTGCGGATTGCGATAAACAGTGCAATTGTCCACAAATTTTGTGGCTAGAATTTCACAGGTTTACAAAATCAGCTTTCGGTAGCGATTCAAAATCGAATTGGCAATTTTTTACAAACAAAATATCCTCCCGAGATATGGGGATGATAAATAAAACAAAAAAGTTTTATTTGAAGAAAATTATTCGTTTTTTGCTGAAAGGTAGATAAAAATAAGAAAGTCTTTTTTCCTTTTAATAAAAGATAATAATTTCAAGAAATATCGATGCTGAAATTAAGAAAAAATTATTACTGCGTCAACATTTGAAATAATTTTGAAGAAAAAAATTACATGTTTTTTGTTATTACAATACTAGAACATGAAATTTTGAACAAATCCTTTTATTTGATTTTTTAAGAATTTTATTTTTTCAATTTTCGGAAAAAATGCTGGTTATCTAGTTCTGTACCTAGCTTCTGATCTGAAAAACCGGGAATTAGCTTACAATTTTAAGCACCGGGAAAAAGCCGTGCATTTTTTTGAAAACCGGGAATTTTACAGATTTGTTTTACTTTTGCAATAAATATCGTCTGGGTCTTTGAAAAAAATTTGTTTCGAATTGTGCTCAGTTTTACCAACAATCTTTGTTAAAGTATCGAAAATCCGTTTATATTTAAGGTTTTAAAGTTAATATTTTGTTAAAAATGGAGTGTTTCTTTTATACTGTATTTTCCAGAATTTAAAGCTTGTGTTGATGGATCGTTCAAATACTTTAGTTACTTTTATATTTGTAAACGAACACATCATTTTTAGATATTTAGCATATAGTAATCACATAGGTGACCAAAATTTATATAATTAATTACTCATAATTGGCATAATAAAATTATAATTTAGGGATACTCTACATTTTTCGCAAATAAATTGCAAAACCGCTTTTCGAGAAAAACTGATTTGAAGTTGGAGGTTGCCATAAGCTCACGTGTTAATAATTTATATTCTGATATAACATTAGTTGCTTCCTCACGCAGAATTTTTACCGCGGTTTATTAAATCGCAGACTTAACACTCTTTCCTTTATTTCACTCATTCTCCCCCTTAACAAAATTATTTTTTCCTCTTTTCAAGAAAATTCCCCTTTTTCCCCATTTCTCTTTTTTTTGCTTAAATGAGAACTGAACTAATAGAACCCAATAAGAAAATCCAAATATTTTGGATTGAAAGTTAATTCTTTTTATTTTAAAAGTGTACTTTTACATTTTTTGTTAAAAATTCTGATATAATTCGTCTTTTTGGATAGAAAATCCGTCTTTTGGATTGAAAATTTATCTTTTGGTAGAATTCGTCGTTTTTGGTTGAAAATGAATTCTTTTTCATTTAAAAGTCTACTATCATATTTTTGGTTCAGAATTCATCTCTTTCGGTTCATAATTCTACTATTTGGTTGAAAATTTAATTATTTTGTTGCAAATATTTTGTAAAGTCATCTTCTTTTAGTCGCAAATTTAACTGTCTTGTTGAACATTCTTCTTGAAATTGGGGATTTTAGATTGAAAATTGGCCTTAAGTAGAAAAGTCGTCTTTTTTGGGCGAAAGTGAATTCTTTTCCATTGAAAAGTGAACTATTGTATTTTTGGTGTAGAATTCATCTCTTTTGGTTCAAAATTATACTAATTTAACTATTTAGTTGAAAACTCAACTATTATCTTAAAAAGTCATCTCTTTTTGGTCAAAGCTTCAACTGTTTTGTTGAACATTCGTCTTTTTGGATAGAAAATCCGTCCTTTTGGATTGAAAATTTATCTTTTGATCGAAGTCATCTTTTTTTTTTGAAAATTCATCGTTTATGGTTGAAAGCTAATTATTTTTAATTGAAAAGTCTACTATAATGTTGTTGGTCCAGAGTTCATCTCTATGGTTAAAAATTTTACTATTTTCTTAATAAGTAATCTTTTTGGTCAAAACTTCGACCCCTTTGTTGAAAAGTCGTATTTTTGGGTAGAAAGTTTATCCTTTTGGATTGAAAATGCATCTTTTGGTGTAAAAGTGATCTTTTTAGGTTGAAAATTTATCTTTCTTGGTTGAAAATTCAACTGTCTTCTAAAAGATTCGTCTCTTGCTTGAAAATGCAACTATTTGGTTGTAATGGCAAGTGTATGGTTGAAAATGAATTTTTTTGGTTGTAAATTCAGCTATTTGATTGAAAATTTGCCTTTCTGGGTTGAAAATGATTTTTTTTGTTGAAAATTCATCTTTTTGGCTTTACAAGTCTAAAAGGTATAAAAGTTTAAATTTTTTCTAAAACATTCGGATTTTTAACTCAACTCTTTTGTTGAAAATGAAAATGTTAAATATTTCGACTTGAAATCTTAGGAACATGGGGCCTGCATTAATGTTACGTATAATAATTACATTATACATTTTACCTTGGAGTTCCAGATTGTTTAATTAAATAATTATTATAATAAACGCCTAATAGTCAGAAGGGCAAAATATAATTTTTTCACCGGGAACACCGGGAAATAGCCTGGATTTTTTTTTATGTTTGAGTAACCACCCTGAAATTGTAAGCTAAATAATAAATTTCGTTTGGAAAACTTAGCAGACTATTTTGTATTGTTTTATTTATTTATTTGCCGATTAGCCTCAATCCGACACTTATGCACAAATTAAAATGCATCTTTAAAATTCGACCTGTTCTTTCTAGTTCTGATTTTTAGCACCAGAAGGCGAAATGGTCGACTGCCATTCCCATATGTCAACCCTGAATTCAATAAACTAAAACGAAATTCCTATTGCAGGTGACGACAGGTGCTGGACAGTATGCCTACGGTTACGGTCAGCAGATGGGATACTGGTATCCTCAGGGTTATCCCCAGATGCAGGGTCAGTTTCTCCAGCATGCTCAGTACTACAACCAATACTACAGTCAACAGGCTCAGTATATGAACAGTATGAGAATGCCTACACCGGCCGCGGGCACATGGCAACCCGGACAGCCGGCCGCAGCTCCTCCGACTCCAGCCGCTCCACTCCAACCTGGACAACAGCCCGCGATGGTAACTTACACCATGCCGCAGTACCCCACGCAATGAAATCGATCACCAACAGAACCATGCCAACTGAAACCAGTTACATACGGAACATTCTTCGGTCGGGCCTTACTCGAACCCTGTTCTGCTATATACCGGTTCTTTCGCGCAGCGCCTTTGACTCTTCTTTCTTCTTCTTCGAGAGTTGCGCAGCCTTCTTCTCATTCTATTCTCAAAACTATCGTTCGAAAGCGTATTCGGAATTCGGTCTACCTCTCCCTTTTCTTTAGTTCCCTCTTTTTAAACCTCAAAGACTGGGTGGAATATAGCCTACACCGTAGATTGGTTTCGTAATCTAGGTTCTAGAATTAAAAAAACAAAACAGAAACTCGACGCGCTGAGTTTACGGTATATATCCGAACCAATTATCGAGGGCCCTCAAGAGCCCTGCATTCGTCGTGCGGGCGTTGGAGATACGCCACACGGTGCGACTATTGCGGTGTTATATTTTTTAATCATCCCCTAACACCTCTGCCCTCGGTTTCCCATTTCTTCACCATCCAACCCATCTCCCTTCCCCCCTTCCCAAAACAAAAAACAAAAAAAAAACTCGTAACACCAACTTCGATTTCGTTTCTTGGAATCATCGATGAACAGTGACGTGTCTTAAATGTTCATTCATGATCGATTTACCGAGTATGATATTGAACTGTAGTGTAAGATAGACGAAAGATAGCTAGACACAGCGCCTGTGATGTAGCTAGATTTGGATGCACGCCATTTAAACGTATGCAGGGCCCTCGTCGCGCGAAGACGACTCTTGCGTTCCTTTTTCTCAATATTTCGCCTTTTTGTTGGATTAGTCGATCTTTATCGTCGGTGGTTCGATTCGAGATTCCCTTTTTTTTCATTTCAATTCAAACTTCTCTCAGCTTTGATGCCTTTTTCAGGTTTTTTTGTTCGCTCCGAAATCGGAAGCAAATCAAATTTGAACGATTTCGGGGGTTTGACATTTTTTTTTGAATGAATGATTCGATAGATTTGAAAGTTAAGTTTGTAGCTATTTTAAATTTGAAAGCGGTTTTAAGGGGGTTGGAACATCTGTCCGGAGAGGCTGGTAAACTATTTTTTTCTAGTGAAAACACCGTCTTTCACTTTTGAGTTGCATTCCCGTATATTTCGAAAGACTCAGGGATCCACTTTTGAGATTGGGACTGTGGGGAATCCCGGAGATCCTAAGCTCAAATTTCGGAGATATTTTTTCTGTGAGCTACCCGATCCATTACCCTTAAAGTTAGATCTTTTAATATGACTGGGATTCATATTTGAGTCACTTTATATTAAAAATTCCCGACGAAACGAAATCGTTTTCAAATGTGAATCTATTTAGAATGACCAGAATTTTTAAGACTGGGGAAAAATGGAATATACTTTGGATTATTGGTAAATTGTTTAAAAAGCTTGGAGCTTGATATCGATTCGAGAAGTGCGGTGGCACGATAAAGAAGTATTCGTGTCTTCCAGTAAAAGTAGGAGCGCTTTTTTTTGCACGCGTAATTAGTAAAGACAGTGGTTCGAGTAGCTTTAATATTTATTAATTTGATTTGATGTCCCTTTGAGCACTGTTTGCTGTCGAATCATTTAAAAGGCATTTTTTCCAGGTTTTATTCATTTGAATTGTAAATATAATAGAAGAGGTAAATAAAGGGCTACGTAAATGAAAAAAGAGTTATGGCGACAGTGAAAATAAATAAACAGTAAGGGGTTTAGTTAGGATTTAGAAAGGGGTACTTCGCGGAACCTTTTTTTGTCTTGCGACTACCGACGATAAAATAATTTTTGAAATTTCTGAAGAATTTTTACCAGGGATAATTGAAGCAGAAGTTGATGAAATAATTAATTATGGCACGACTACAAGAGTAAGCACGAATGTGTCAAGTATGAATAGCGAGAGCGAATACCGACTACGAGAACTTGACAATGGATCAATAATCAATCAAGTGATGCAAGGCGTAAAAAGAGTGTTATATAAAGATAATTTAGGTACGGCAGGGCGTCAAACCCTCGACAATGCTTAGGATAATGTTATCTTATAATAAAAACAAATTGTCCTTTGATGAAAGAAGGAATAAATATTTAAAATACACCTTTCTCATTTCATTTTTGTCACGTTTACAATATAGTTTTGATTTATTGATTTATTTTTCATCATGGCACTAGGTATTTCAAGAATTTTACCTTATTACTTTTTTTCGATTTGTTTTCAAATATTTCACATTTTTTATGGGATAAATGAAAGGCTAGGAAGCGGAATTGAAAAAAAAATTATCAACAATTATGTTATCAGTTTATCGAAAGATAAATTTTTTTTTTATTTGGCTTAAAGGAAGTTTATAATAGTATATTTTTATACGAAAGGCCCAATGGGCGCTTTGCTCACTGCGAGTGTGAAGGCCCAGCACGAGCGGAGTACCGGCCTGTGAGGCCTCGTGTATCGAATAATATTTTTCTTTGCAAATTACAATGCAAAACCTGAGATTGCCTACCGTTTGTAGACATCGATTATAACCTCACTGACCGAACCCGATGTTAACATAGTAACCGTTTACGAAGCCAGGTGGCACTAGTAGTAAAATTGTGAGCAAAATGTTTTTGTAACCATGGAGAGCATTTTGCTCACCGGTGCAAACATTTTGCTCACCAATGTTGGAGACTTTGCTCATCGCCTTCACACACGATGCGAAATCGACCGTTTTTGATGTTGGTAAAATGTCCAAACAAGGGTTTTGCATGCATGTGTGAAGTCAGGGTGTCCAGCGACCTTGAAAACCTTTAAAACCTGGAATTCTCCTTGAATTTTTTTTAGACCTTGAAAACCTGGAAATCTCCTTGAATTTTATACGAGAACCTTGAATTTGAATTATTATTTTTTTTTTGCTTTTAAAGCAGTTATTTTATTGAAATACGAAGAGTAATTTAAATCTTTTAGTCTATTATGAAAGAAACATCTCCTTTAGAAGAAATTTTGTTACTGAAAAGTTTTTTATTGATCAAGATATAACTTTTTGTAGACTGTACCAATTATTTTATAGATTGCAATGCACAGACATTAATAGTTCGATGTTAATTCAGTTTCAGAATCGAATGTTAAAATATTTAAAAGGATTTTGAACATTTCACAAAGATTTAAAAAAGGCGTGCACACTAAATTTCAAAGATTTCACAAATATTTCAAAAAGATCTTAAAACTTTCAAAAGATTTAAAGGATTTCAAAGATTTGAAACGATTTCAAAAGGTTTCAAAACATTTTAGAAGATTTTAGAAGATTTCAAATATATTTCAAATAATTGAATAATTTTAACGAAAACAAAATATTTCACAAACAACGATTTCAGAAAGATTTCACAAATATTTCAAAAAGATCTTAAAACTTTCAAAAGATTTGAAGGATTTCAAAGATTTGAAACGATTTCAAAAGTTTTCAAAACATTTTAGAAGATTTCAAATATATTTCAAATAATTGAATAATTTTAACGAAAACAAAATATTTCACAAAGATTTCAGAAAGATTTCACAAAGATTTCAAAGATTTTAAGAATTTCAAAGATTTCAAAACAGCGTGTACTAGATTAAAAAGATTTCACAATTTCCCAAAGATTTCGAACATTTCATAAAGATTTCAAGGATATTTTAAAACATTCAAAAGATGTCAAGGATTTTAAAGGTTATATTAAACTAAATTTTAAAACATTTCAAAAGATTTCACATATTTTAATGATTTCATAACAAAAATTATAAAGATTTCCAAAGAATACAAGAATTTCAAAGATTTCAGAACACCAGATTTAAAAGATTTCAAAACATTTCAAAGATTTTTAACGATTTTAAAATTTTTTAGAAGTTTTCACAAAGATTTAAAATATTCCACTGATTTTAAACAAATACAAAAGATTTAAAAAATATTTCATAGAATTCATAAGGATTTCAAAATATTACAGGAATTTCAAAGATTTCAACAATGGTGCAGTACACCAGATTTCAAAACATTTCAAAGATTTTAAAGTATTTCAAATTTGTTAGAATATTTCGAAATATTTCACAAAGATTTTAAATACTTCAATACTTTCAAACAAAATACTTCAAAAAGATTTCACAAATATTTCAAAACATTTCAAAAAATTTAAACGATTTCAAATTTGTTTTAGAAGATTTCAAAAGATTTTACAAAGATTTCCAATATTCCAGTGTTTTCAAACGCATACATAAACTTTCAGAAATATTTCACAGATATTTCAAAGAATTCATAAGAATTTCAAAATATTTCAAGAATATCAAAGATTTCAACAAGGGTACCAGATTTTAAAGATTTCAGAACATTTTTTAACGATTTTAAACGATTTCAAAAAGATTCAACTTTGAGAAGATTTCGATGATTTCAAACGAACACAAATGATTTCATTAACAAAGATTGAAAAAAGATTTCACAAAGATTTCATAAAGATTTCGAAAAGTTTCCCAAAGATTTCAAGGATTTCAAAGATTTTACAAAAATTTCAAAAGGTTCCAAATGGTTTCTCAAAGGATTCATAGAAATTTCAAGATTTCACCAAGATTTTAAATACTTCAACAGATTCCAATGAATTCACAAAGATTTCATAAAGATTTAAAAGATTTCAAGGATTTCAAAGACTTTACAAAGGTTTAAAAATATCCCCAAATATTTCATAAAGACAACTTATGTTCACAAAAAATTAAGAATTTGTTTATTTATGGTTCTGCTTTCTCTAAAAATTGTTCGCCAATAAAAAATTAAATGGTTAATTTTTTACATGTATAACAAACGGGGTTTTCATTATTTGATGTAAAAAAAGGAGACCTGGAAAAACTTGACTTCTTGACCTGGAAAACCTGGAAAAGACCTTGAATTTTGTTCCGAAGAATCGCTGGACACCCTGGTGAAGAAAATCATGTTTTAAACCGAATGCTTTTTTTGCAAAACCTCTACAGGATTGTCAAAATCTTATTTTTTCTATCATATCAACCTAGCGTGCTAAGAAAAAATTATTGTAACAATTCGAGACTAAGCGGCTTTTTTATTTCTAATTTCAGGCGATACTGGAGGTAGGTTATCACCACTATTCTATTATCATAATATAAATACTGCTCAATTGTTTAAAGAATAAAATTAATATTTGTTACAAGTTTTTGCTCTGACATATACTCAGGCCTCTGAGAAAAATCTGTTTTACAAAAAAAAAGAAATGGTGCCAATGAATGGTAATTTGGGGATGGCTGCAACTTCTGTGGACAGGGTGTCCAGCCACCTTGAAAACCTGGAAATCTCCTTGAATTTTTCAGGAGAACCTTGAATTAAATTTTTTTTTCTCTTTTAAAACAGGTATTTTATTGAAATGCAAAAAGTAATTTAAATCTTTTAGTCTATTATGAAAGAAACATCTCGTTTAGAAGAAATCTTGCTACTGAATTTTTTTTATTTATCTAGATATAATTTATCTTTTACCCATTACAGAATAAATAAAGAGATGTCTAGGCATTTTTTATAGACCTTTTCGATTATTTTATAGATTGCAATGAATAGACTTTAATATTGTGAATAATTCTATAAGTTTTTAATTTCGTCTCCGCTAAGAATGTTAAAGGTATCGTTTTTTTTGTGATATTCAACTTCCAAATAATTAAAATTATTAATTCAAAATTTCGATGTTAATTCAGTTTCAGAATTAGAATGAGCCATGACCATGTAACGGGTTTTTTCAAGGGTTTCAGTACTCGGTTTTTGAGTGTACACCAGATTATAAAAGATTACTAAAAATTTCAAAAACTTTCAAAATATTTTGAAGATTTAAAAATATTTTAAAGGATTTTGAAAATTTACAAAAATTTCACGGATTTCAAAGATTTAAGAAAGGCGTGTAGACCAGATTTCATATATTTCACAACAATCTCACAAAGCTTCTAAAACTTTCAAAAGATTTAAAGGATTTCAGAGATTTGAAATACACCAGATTTCAAAACATTTCGAAGATTTGAAACGATTTCAAAGTTTTCAAAACATTTTAGAACTAAAAAGATTTCAAATAATTCAATGATTTCAGCGAATAAAAAAGATTTTACTAAGATTTGAGAAAAATTTCAAAAGATTTGACAAAGATTTCACAAAAAATTTAACAAAGATTTCAAACATTTCATTAAGATTGCAAGGATTTGAAAGAGTTTGAAAAAGGCGCGTACACCAAATTTCAAAGATTGCGAACATTTCCAAAGATTTTAAAACTTTCAAAAGGTTTCAAAGATTTTAAAAAGGTTATAGTAAACCAGATTTCTAAGATTTTACACAGATTAAAAATATTGTAATGTTTTCAAATGAATACAAAAGATTAAAGAAAGCTTTCAGAAAGGTTTCAAAATAATACAAGAATTCCAGAGATCAAAACATTAAAAAGATTTCGATGATTTCAAACGAATACGAAAGATTTCTCAAATATTTCAAAGATGTTAAACTATTTCAAAAGCTTTCAACCAATTTGAAACGATTTAAAACAAGCACAAAAGATTTCACAAACAAAGATTAAAGAAAGCTTTCACAAATATTTCAAAGATTTCATAAACATTTCAAAAAATGTCACAAAGATTTCAAATATTTTACAAAAATTTAAAAAGATTTCACAGAAATTTTGAGATTTCACAAAGATTTTGAGTACTTCAAGAGATTTCAACGAATGCACAAAGATTTCAAGGATTTCAAAGACGGCAAAAAAGTTCGCGAAAAATTCAGAATTTGTCTATTTATGGTTCGGCGTTCTTTAAAAATTGTTGGCCAATAAAAAATGAAATGGCTCATTTTTTACATCTATAACAAACGGTGATCTCATTATTTGATGTCAAAAAAGGAGACCTGGAAAAACTTCACTTCTTGACCTGAAAATTTGAAAGTTCCGGGTCAGGTGAAAAACCGAATTTTCCAATGGTTGCCTATAAGCGGCTGCAGCTTTTTTCAAATCTTTTTCTTTGTTTAAAACGGAATTTGTTTAGCTCCTACATAGTAACTTTCACGGCGAATAAAAAATTTTTGACGTCCTAGTAATAACTGGGAATTTTTTAGAAAATTTAAAAGGCCGGGTCGAGGTGAAAACCCCAATTTTTCAATGGTAGCCTATAAATGCCTACAGCTTTTTTTAAATCTTTTTTTTCGTTTGACCAGAAATTTTTTAGCTCCCAGATAGTAACTTTCCTGGCGAGTACTTATTTGGCTCTCTTATATGCGTCAAAAACTGGAAATCCTTACAGTATAAGGTCCTAGGACCCCATATTTAGCCAGTTTCGTGAAAAATGACTAAAATATATTTTTTTTAAATAAATTTTTTGGCTTTTTGTTTCTTGAAATGTTTATTTATTAAATTCTCTTAAAATTTTTATTTATTAAATTCTCTGGTAAATTTTTACAATATTGGATGCAAAATTTGATGAAAAACTTGGTTTTCTATTTATTAAAAATTCGAAAAAGCAATTTTTCCATTGAAAACAAGTGTTTCAAACAAAATTTCAAACGACGAATAATTTTTTTTAGTACACAATATAATAAAATATTAACATATAGTAAAATACATATTATAATTGAACTTTTTAATAAAAATATAATGTTAAAAGATGGTAAAAATGACATACTTCAGACCAAAAGAATTCATTTGTTTGATCCTTCTTTTCCAATTCATCAACGCTTCGAAAACTTATAGTTTTCCTCATCAGGATAAAATTTATTGAATAGAGAAGTTTATAAACATCATCATCACGTATAAAACAGTTCCAAGTTCTCCATTTCCATTTTTCTTTAGGATCTTCCTTTCAGGTTACATTTCTAGTTAAAATGTTTCAACTTTATGTTGATTTTTAAAAAACTTAGATAAAAAGTTTCAAAATTATGATTAAAATTAATAATTTAGTAAAAAACATTGTGTAAACATCGGAAACAAAACTGTCGCTTTGCTCCATTTTTCAAACGAGAAAAAGAGGATTCTTTTATATATTATTATTATATTTTTATTTATCTTCTTATATTGTATTATATTAAGTGAAGTGTTTTACGCGTGCTATAGTGCGCGTATATGGGCATTTCCACGGAAGTGTCATTTTCTTAACAAAAAAAATTCCAAAACAAATCTTAAGGCACACATTTCAAATTTTTTTCCTACATTCTAGATGCATATAGAAACGAATTTTTTAGCATGTTCAATATTTTTGAACATGCGCGCAGTTTGCACAAAATATTGAAATTAGTATGTCCATAAGCTTAATTGAATGAATAATATTTTATGACTAAGATCAAAGAGGGTTGTTTCTTCTTTTTAAATTGACACAATATAATAAAATATTAACATATAGTAAATACATATTATAATTGAACTTTTTTATAACAATATCATGTTAAAAGATGGTAAAAATGACATACTTCAGACCAAAAGAATTCATTTGTTGGATCCTTCTTTTCAAATTCATCGACGCTTCGAAAACATATAGTTTTCCTCATCAGGATAAAATTTATTGAATAGAGAAGTTTATAAACATCCTCATCACTTATAAAACAGTTCCAAGACTGTAAACTTTTTCCCCCCCAAATCGTGTAAATAAGTTAGTATTTCATTAAATTTTAGACGTAATATTTGTTATTAATGTATATTTAATGTGTATATGCGGACTTTGTTTGAAAAATTTGAAACTTTATTACTAAATTTTAAGTCATCATAGTTTATCTTTTATTTTAAATCAAGCTCGGTTGTTTTTCCAGCACTGAAATTATATCCTGACCATTTAGAATATAACAGTTCGTAAATTAAACAGTTCAAAGGAAATATAAATTATCTTATTTATTATTCTTACAACGAAGTATTGCCAAATATCACAGGAAAGTAAAATTTAATCTATTGCTAATGATTGTTTTTCTATTGTGCTCAGCTTTCTTTTAAGCTTCTGCTTGACGTTTTGTTGACTACGTTTGCCTTTTCCGCAGTAAAAACTCCTAATTTATATTACTTTTTTTTAACAATAATACAAATTATTATTCAATAATATAATTTATTTATTATCTGATATTTAAAAATAAATGACTTTGAAATTCGTCAGAAACTATGATCAAATTAAATATTTTGTAAAAAATATATAATTCTTCAGTGAAAAGCAGTATAAATAGAACAAACAATAATTAAAAGCGAGTACATATCTTTGTTGTAATTTTAGTAACAAAAAGTACCATGAGTCACGTGAAGAAACACATGCAAGTATATATTTTATTATATAAACGCAAATTATATGGAAAAACCCAATTTTTCAATGATGGCCTATAAATGGCTACAGCTTTTTTGAAATCTTTTTCTTCGTTCCCGGTAACAAGCGTTGAATTCAGAAGAATTAAAAATTTGTATTCCTATGACCCAGGCGGAAATATTATATATAGTTTAGATATAGTGTGAAGTATTATATATAATATTCATTTGTTTTATACATTTTTTATATAAAACAAATGAATATTATATATAATACTTCACACTATATATAAACTATATATAATATTTCCGCCTGGGGAATACGCGATTTTTCCTCCGTCTAAAAATCCCCCAACGGGAAAAGAAAAAGTGCAAATCCTATTCCCCTCAATCGACGTAGTAAAATTTAATGGAAGCGTATTAAAAATAATTAAAAAGTAGAAGAGTGTAAAAGAAGGAATAGAAAAGATTGATATAATTTCGCTTTGAGAACGCTATATGGAATTGAAATTTATGGATTGTTTTCTCATTAATAAATATTTTATATTTTATGATATTATATTTATTTTATGATTTATTATACTTTCATTTGCATGTGATAAAGAAAAAGCCAATCAGAATTATACAAACTTGTTTTTATTAATATATGTAATATTAA
The DNA here is from genome assembly GCA_932195095.1 of Andricus curvator. Classification (NCBI taxonomy): domain Eukaryota; kingdom Metazoa; phylum Arthropoda; class Insecta; order Hymenoptera; family Cynipidae; genus Andricus; species Andricus curvator. The sequence goes on along the minus strand of CAKNYM010045045.1, from coordinate 56,358 downwards.
TATTTTTACCAGTGCTCTATTATAAATAATTACAATGCTTAGAACATGTTTAAAGTTTGTTTTTAAAAAGCAACACATTATGTATTAAATTTTACTGAAACAAACTATATATGATAGAAAAGGTGATTTTTTAATAAAAATAGATGAGAAGTATATTTCAAAAGAATTTTATAATATATAGATATATAAATTGTAACGAAGTGATATAATCTATTATAATAGAATTGAAAAAGGTTTTAGGATTTTTACAGGATTTCTGAGAATTCAAATGATTATGCAGTGAAGCAATTAATAATTAGAGATTATTTTTAAAGGATTTGAAAATAATGAAAAAGATTTCAAGAGATTTAACAAAATGTACATTCATTATTACTGTAATTTTATATTTCTTCCTTTTTTTTAGTATTAATTATTTATTTTATCACACATTTCAATAACATTATTAAATAATTATTCTTTTCTTATACTACAAGGAAGATTATTATAATTATTTAAAATAATTATACCATATTATTATCAATTTACATATTTATGATGTACTTATTTAACTTTTTTTTTCATTATTAAATCGTTTTATAACTTATACATTCGGAAAAGATTCAAATTTATATTTATTTATATTTTAATCATTTATTTAAACGTTTTAAAAAATGCATTAATCTTTGCTAACATTGAGCAGAATACATTACAAATAAAATCTATTGAAATGTGGGAATTAAAATAATTTTAATTCGAAAGAGGCAGACTTGAATTGAATAGAATTAAAATTTCAAAACTTATATTCCACATGAAGGAATTAAAACAATTTATTACACATATTTTGTGAACGAATTATAAGGAATTAAATGGCAATTATGGCAACGGCCATACCACGCTGGAAACACCAGTTCCCGTTAGATCACTGAAGTTAAGCAGTGTTGGGCGCGGTTAGTACTTGGATGGGTGACCGTCTGATACTACTGCGTTGCTGTTGGCGGTGGTGGGTGTGGTGAGCCCACACTTGTAGTTATTTACTACAAGTAACTATCCACCTAGAAACACTACCCGAATCGGGTAGTGTCACGCTTACCCCTTGAGGCTCGCCGAAAGGGAAATGGCTTAATGGTATATATAATATAAATAAACTCAAAATATGAACACATCGGGGGAATACAAAACATCTCTGTGAGGTGTGCCTACCGGTACAATTAAAAGGAATTAAATATATTGAAAACACGTTCTCTTTTTGGGAATAGGAAACTATGCGGCTGTCGCTGTGGGAATAGAAGTGAATTAGTTTCGGAGATATCCTATTCTTATAATGGCATTTTAGACAGATGGAAAAATCGCGCATTCAAAAGAATAAAATAGTCTTCACTTTTACGCTGAAATCTGAAAATATTAATTCTTCTGAATTCAACGCTTGTTACCGGGTTTAAAACGGAATTTTTTTTAGTTCAAGAATTTGTTACAATTTCTTTCTTTCTTGTACATAAAATAGTCTTAACAAGTCCTGACAAGTCCTTATAGACAGTGTCTCCCTTGGTGGTAAGAAGAAAAATTACACTTAAGGCGGGAAATTTGAAACCCAAAGGAAAGTTCTATTAAATATACAAAATTATGTTACGTAATAATACAAAAATTATATTATTTATAGATATTGATATTATAATTCTTATAGAGATATGATATATTCTATAATAATATTACTATTTCTCGCTCTGATATTACTTAAATAAAATTTAATGGAAATTATATTATTATATTATAGTGTGTTTAACGTTTTATTCAATTTTGGTATGAAAAATTGTTTTAAATCTATTTTCTCATCATTAAACTATTATTTTAAATATATTTACTTTCAAGAAACATTAGAAATACTTTCTCAAACTGTTCTCTAATTCTGTATTTTTTTTACTAAAATAACCCGGTAAGTAGAGAAGAATTCAAAAAAATTCAGAATCTGAATTCCCATTAATACGTGAATTTTCCTTCATCGAAAGTTCCACCAACGAGTAGAAAAAAAAGCAAAACCTATTCGTTTTAATCGACTTGGAAAAATTTAATGGAAGTGTATTGGGAGGAATTAAAAAAAGGGAAATGCAAAAGAAAGAATAGAGAGAAAGAGAGAAAGAGAATAATGTCACTTTGAAGACGCAAAAGCTAGTCTTTTTAATCCACTCAGAAAAATTTAATGGAAGCGTATTGTAAGGAATTAAAAAGTGGAGAAATGTCAAAGAAAGAATAGAAAGGAATAGAATAATGTAACTTTTAAGGCGAAACTGTGAATTGAAGTAAATGCATTTTTTAAAATAAATAAGTATTGTATTTGGGTAAATTATGTGAAAATTTTTTTTATTAATGTATCGAACAGAAACATATTTTGACTGATTTCATATGAAATCTGTCTTGGAACACGCACTACTGCTGTGCAAATTTGCATGGATTGCACAGCCACACAAAAAAAGTATACGGAGTCAAAAAAACGATCTCTATAACATTATAGTAATATTGGGCCAGCATAGTCCAAATCCAAATGTGTTAAATTTTCTGCTTAGCATTTTTTGTTTGACTTTGAATTTTTGGTTTAGGTTAAATTTTTGCAACTTGACTGCTAAACATCTGAAATAGTTTTTAGGGTTTAGGAGAGGAGAGGAGAGAGGAGATGTTTAGTGGCCAACTTGCAAAAATTTAACCTAAACCATCAATTCAAAGTCAAATACAGAAAAAAGTGGTAAGCAGAAAACGGTATAGATAAAGGATGAAAAGTTAAGACAACATAAAATATTATTATTAAAATCACTCCACCGTTATGGTAGACAACAAAATTGAAATTTTCAAACTTATATTCCACAAAAACGAATACAAACTATGCAAGTGCAGATATTTTGTGGACAGATTAAAAAGAATTAAAATAATCGAAAATGAAGCATGTCAGAATGAAATTAAAAATAACCATGACAAAAAAAATTGAAAGGAATTAAAAAAATGGAAAATATGTTCGCCTGCATGGAACACAACACAAGTGGCAATCGTTAAGGAAATAGAAAAGAATTGGTTTCGGAGATAAACCTATTCTTTCGTTGGGCACTTCTCCCGATGGAAAATTAGCACATTCAAAAAAATTAAATAATGCTCACTCTTTCGTTTATATCTGAAAATATTTTTTCTCTATTCTTCTCTTCTTACCGGGAACGTTAGTTTTCGAAAAACTTATATTTTTGCATTATTTACCTGCTTTTTGTAATATTTTAAAATATTATAATTTTTTGGAAAAAAGTTTCAGACAAATGTTATTCCTTTCAATAGAATGGAACTTTTTTGTGGAAAAAATTTTTCTTTTTACATGTAACTTTCAAAGAAAAGCCATTTATATACATATTTTAACTTAGACTCTTACGAAATTCACATGATTTTTCAGGCACATAATTTTCCTTGCGGTGATGTCTTTTGGCCACCGAAATACAGCCCAGATTATTATTATTATTATAGATTAGCAGTTCGAACTCGAAAGTTCAT
>CAKNYM010045045.1:0-42860 GCA_932195095.1 Andricus curvator | reverse complement strand
TCCACACATCCCTTGCGGGCAGTGTCATCGCTGCAGTGTCCAATGGAGATAACACACAAAATTCCGTGAAGATTTCCTGAAACTTGCATTGTAAGGTTGGGAATATTGCATTGAAAGGTTATGGCAAGGTTCGGTCAATCAAGAAAATGTCCGCTTGTGAGGGAATGTTGAGCGGCAAGTTTCAGGACAGTTTGGAAGATTCATTATGCTTAATTCGATGCGCAGTTGTTTTCTATGGGACCTACGGCTGCGCAGTAGTTTTTTTAACCCTCCTAATACATCAACAAACAGACGAATCGTAATTGTTTCCCATATTTTTCATAAAATTAGAAACCAAAAAATAATAAAATTTTTATTTATTTTTTGGTTTTTCTATTTTTATAAATATGGGAAATAATCATGATACGTGTGTCTGGTGATATACTTGCAGCGTCAAACAAACTACCGCGCAGCCATAGGTCCCATAGAAAACTACTGCGCACCGAATTAAGTTAAATAAATCTTCCAAACTGTCCTGAAACTTGCCATGCAACATTCCCTCACAAGCGGACATTTTCTTTCCATGCAATATTCCCAACCTTACATTGCAAGTTTCAGGAAATCTTCACGGAGTTTTTTGTGCTATCTGGGAGTAAAATCAGCAGAAAATGCAATCCTATCTTGATGCGCGCGATTTTTACAGCTGCTGGCGCTGGAGTGGACATTTTCGCTGACCGTTAACATGGTAAACTTCTTCGGCCCAACATACTGTTTAATTTCCGTGAGCATAGAAAAGTGTGCTTCCAGTATACTTGGAGTGAAGTACGATGATGGAGGGGACATTTTTTCGCCAAATTCCAAACTTTCGATATTGTATGTGTGATGTGTGTGTATGTGGGCTTCGAGAACTTAAAAAGCGCATCTTTTTCCTTTATACGGTGACTGCTGGCCACCTAAATCTGATAAAAAATCAAAATATTTTTGACCTGGGTAGTTGCGCGCACTTTCCACAACTACAGGCCTTGGAGCGAACATTTGAATTGGAAAAGCGGTGACACGACTTTGAGATTTTTTTGCTGAGTTATAAATCAAATCAAAATGTTGAATCCATGAAATTTCGCCTATGCTCCACTCATCTAGCATGATTTTTCCAAGAATTTTCAAACATTGCGCAGAAAAGCTGTAAGCATGCAATGCATTAAATTTGTAGCTGGTGACAAATATTACACAGGTATAGTTTTGGGATTTTTTCCAACTATTATATGTTATATCTTCTTATGCGGGTTTCTGTAATGACTGTAAACTCCCCCCCCCCCCAAATCGTATAAATAAGTTAGTATTTCATTAAATTTTAGACGTAATATTTGTTATTAAGACATTTTGCAATTGTTTGAACAATTTAAATTTGCTTAAATTTTTTCCTAACAAAATCATGTAAATATAGTATTTTCTGGAAATAATAACAAGTTTAATGGAGGTTGAAAGTAATGTTCTTTTTATGAAGACATTTTTCAATTTTTGAAACAATAATTTCCATGGGTTTAAATACTTTTTTATGACACGAGCATAATTTCAGCCCTTTTCGACGCCTATGAAGCGGGTCTAAAACTCTACTTTTTACTCCCTCGGGACTGAAAAGTGACGTTCGAGGTGAATAATGAAAATTATACATCTATGAGCTCGCATTTCACGATTATTAGCCCACTCACCGTAAAAACTGTGAGGAAATTTTGGTTGCAGATAATAGAATTTTGCGGTTATTTATGGAAAGTTAACATATATAACTGATCAATTTAGCGTAAATTAACAAAAATTTCCAAAAATTTCCGGTAATTTTTGAAAAATTTGGGTAATTTAGGGTAATTTGATCAGTTATATATGATAACTTTCCATAAATAACCGCAAAATTATATTATCTGCAAATAAAATTTCCTCACAGTTTTTACGGTGAGTGGGCTGATAATTGTAAAATGGTTGAAATATAAATATAAATCTGGTATGAAAATTTTTCATAAATTTCCGGAAATTTATGGAAATTTTTAAGAATGAATTTTGGGTAATTTATGGTAAGTTACCATATTTACCGGTAAAATTACTATAAGTGACCGAAAATTTCCATAAATTTCTGCAAATTTATAGACATTTTTGAATTGAATTTTGGGCAATCCATGGTAAGTTACCATATTTACAGGTAAAATGACCATAAATGAACGAAAATTTCGCCAAATTTGTAGACATTATTAAATTGAATTTTGGGCAATTTATGATAAGTTAACATAAATCACCTCTAAAATTACCGCAATGTACCAAAAATTTCCGGCAATTTTTTCATTGGATTTTCAATAATTTGGAATAAGTTAACATAAATTTCATGCTTCTTCTTTCAAAATCAAATATGGAATGAAATCATGACTGTTTTTCGAGAAATGTCTGAAATATTCCATTTGTTATAAAAAATATCGTATGCGCCAAGGGGGAGAGGCACTTTTTCTCTCCCTAGGTGTATAATATACTATTTCTCCACAAAATCAAGTAAAGTTAGTATTTTCTGGAATTGCGGAAATAGTATTTTTTGATTAGGACAATTTTCAATTATTTAAACAATTTACATTTGTTTAAACGTTTTTTCCCTCGTCAAATCATGTGAACCTAATATTTTCGAAAATTAACGACAAACTTAATGCATCTTAGGAGTAATATTTCTTGTTTAGGATACTTTTTAATTGTTTAAACCATTTGCAAATTTCTCAGGTAAAGAATATTACTTGCGTGATTAATCCCAGAAAGTACTAGCTTTTTATGATATACAGGTGAAAATATACTTTTTTTAAATAAATAATAATTTTCTAAACCATTTCAAATTATTCAAGGAATCTGTATCGTCATTAGAGAATAACAGAAATTTTTAACGTCTTTTTGAGACTAGATGGAGCTATGAATTAAAAATTATTTTCATTAATGTCTTCTGAAAAAAGATCTTCTCTTTTCGCTCCGCTGGGAGTCGAACCACAGAACTTCTGATTTCCGGTCAAATGCTTTCCCATTAAGCTACTAGAAAGATCGAGAGAAGAAACCTTTTTCAGAAATACACGCATTACTATGCTAGATGGTACAAATCAAATTTTACGAGGAATCTGTATTACGGTTAGAGAAAAACAGAAAAATTTGATTTGCACCATCTAGCATAATAATGCGTGTATTTCTGAAAAAGGTTTCTTGTCTCGATCTCTCTAGTAGCTTAATGGGAGAGCACCTGACCGGAAATCAGAAGTTCTGTGGTTCGACTTCCAGCAGAGCGAAAAGAGAAGATTTTTTTTCAGAAAAAAATTAATTAAAACATTTCAAATTAGTTAAAAAATATTTTAAAACTTGTCACTTATCGAATAAAAAAAATTCATGTTGAAAAAAAACCACAAAAGATATCGTCTTGAGCATGAATTTTACATAAAACTGCCATTTTGTATTTTTGTGGCATTTTCCAGCATTCTCCTCAAAACTCTTTATATTCAAATACAAAGAGGTTTGGGGACGTCAAAATTATAATTTATCAGATGGAAATTATTTCTTGAGTGTTTCTTGAAAAGTAAATGAAATTCAATCACAAGAAGTTAATAAGGGATCGTCCATATATTACGTAAGACGTTTTTCTTTTGTTTAAATAAAGACGAGAGTAAAATTGATGTGAAGTTGAAAAGGACACAACGATATAAACAAAAGAAAAACATCTTACGTAATATATGGACGATCCCTAACGAGTAGTTGTTTTCCCCATTTTTCCGGAAGCTGAGCTTTTCTCTTTTGAAATCCTCACAAATTGGGGTTGATTATTGCCCTTTAAAGCAAAAAAAAAGTTTCTATACATTTTTAGACATTTTTATAATATTAAATTTGTATTCTCTAACTTACATATTATATGGCTTCGGATACGACATTCTTGTTAAACATCATTAAAATATAGTTCTAAGTTTGTATATCGATGTATTTTGTCGCCCTGATTACGAATGTGGCCATTGTAATACCCGCAAATACCATTTTTAAGGTCAAAACTTGAAAAGAATACATTAAAAAAAAGCTTGGTTCTTTCCTTTTTGTTTTCTTTTCCAGAAAATATTCAGCGTGTAGAGCAGGAATGTTCACGGAAAGAGCAAACAGCGAAAATCTGTCACTTTTCTGTCCCCTCTGTTTGTAACCAAGTCCCCTTGAATGCCCAAAATGAAAGGAGGGAGGGCTTCTAGGAAACAGGCGAGGATGTTTTTTCACTCACCCCTACCCCTTTTCCAGTATCGCCCCTTAAAAAAAACGTTACCCCCAAGTGCCCCTTTTTTTACCCTTGAGTTTTCAGTATACACTCGGAATCCCATTTAAGCAACTCCTACTTAAATCGTTCCTAGAATGTTTGTCCTCAGAATTTCGTGATGCGGGGACCGCTGGACCGAAAGAGAGGCGGCGCTCAGTCAGGCGTGACAAATAGCATTAGGGCTGCACTCTCAGCGCATTAGTTGCATCAGGTTCCTTCATGCATCCAAATCCAACAGAAATTATTCATGCGGCCCTGCCTGTTTATGTTCAGAACGAGCGAATGTTGTGTTCGATTTAAGTCAAGGCCATTTAGGACCAGAACCGAAACCGCACTTAAATGGGATTTCCAGTGTAGTATGTATACTTGATTTTCATTGATTCTGAAATATTTAATGAAAATCATTCCATAATTGACCTATATATCCATTGCAGGTAAAAAAATCGATTTTCGGATTTTCTCCTTTTTTCATATTCCCCTCTTTCCCCTGATTTTTGAAAAATTTCCCCTTTTATCTTTAAATATAAGATATTTGAAAATACAATGTTTTGTTTTACATCTACAAAATTATTCTTTTCAAAACAAGAATATGTTTACAGAAAAACCTCGTAGTAATTCAAAGGTCCTCCTCGCTGCTACTTGATACTCTGTTGATTCTCCTACACTCAGGAAGTACAACTTGGCGAAAAATATTTTGGGGATTGATTTTTCTAGCGAAGGTTGCTCTCGAGCGCCTCTCTCCTATTTGCTGAATTGGATATACAAAGCCGTGGTATCATCATGATATCAATTTTTCGCTATACTACTTGCTTAGGTGAACGTCATACATACACACCAGGGTGGTCAAAATATTTTTTTCTCGAATTTTCATGCATATTGCCCAGAAATTTGTTCGAATCCACACGAAAATAAATCCATTTTTTTTGGAAAAAGCGATATTTAGAGGTGGCGCAAGCCCTATACAGTTCAACACGTATTTCCCATAAGAAAAAAATAAATTGTTTTAAATTTTATTCAGAATCGTCAATATGAGCTGAATTGAGTTGTAACTCAATATTTCTCTTCACAATTAGCCATAGAATACGAATAAGATATTACTTTTTGAATATCACTCCCATAAGTCTGTTTTATAGGGTACCAAAAAAACCCCATAAGTGAAAAGCTGGCGGTGTTTATATTGATCTGTCACTTTCTTCCCTAGGGTTGAAAATTCGATTGTCGACCCGCTCCATAGGCATCTCAAGTCGAATTTTCGATTATCGATATGATGAAAAATTGTATGCATGACTCGGGTCGAGGCAAAGATTTGGCTCGTGTGATATCTGCCCTAGCTTCGCTCGGGCAGCTAACTTCACGCTCGTGAAATCGTTGCCTTTCGACCCTCGTCACGTAATAAACTATTTCTCAAAATCAGAATACTTCAAGTGTAAAGCTATAACATGAGCATATAGCTGCATTTTCATTCTCCGGTGTCTCATTGTTTTTGCAACTTAAAACAACACCGAATCGGCGTACTTTTGAGGATAGGCGTTTTTCTGAGTGGATCTTAAGATCATGCATGTAAAATACATGAGTGACATTATGCTTTCGATTTCCAGGTTTACCGCAGAAGTACCCGTAGAAATGGCGAAGTGTGAGAGATAGTGGCAATTATGTGAGGCAAAAGAGGAGTGAGCTCATACCTCTCTGAAAGGTGACGGTGTTAGTTATCACATGTGCGATCGCATCGCACTATCCCCTCCTCCTGTAAACTCCACTCTGCTAAATTACAACCAAGTTAAAATCTGATTTCAACCCTTTTTCTTGAAGCATTGTATTTATAAAAATGACTGAAACTAAGAATGCCAATGAAATTATACTTATAAATTGATGATATGAGGGGCTGATAGCAAGAGCGGAGTAGAAAAATCGTCGGAGCAAAAACGAGTTAAGAACGATGCGGGCAAAAACGAGTTAAAAAGAAACAAGAATAACGAAGATTGTATCGTATATTATAATATAACGATATAATAGTACGGTAGAGTATATCATAATCTATCATTGTATTACACTTTTATGTTATAATATACAATACAATCCTCGTTAATCTTGTTTCTTTTTAACTCGTTTTTGCCCGCATTGTTCTTAACTCGTTTTTGCTCCGAAGACTTTTCTACTTCGCTTTTGCTATCAGCCCCTCATATATGAAAATGAATTTAAATTATTTCTTAAAGAGAACTATACATTTTTGAAAGGTAATTTGCTGCTACTGCGCTTGGTAACAAATAGCGAGGCTGGAAATTCATAGTCATCAAATTCCTAAGTCATCAGTTTTCTGTTCCCGCTGTCTTGCCGTCCACCTCATATGAGAATCCCTTATTCAACTAAAATAACCCACTTTATGTGCAATATCTTTTCTTCCTGCCCGTCCGTGGTTCAGCCTTGTCGGGTTAATCGGCTATTCGTACGACCTTCTCGTTGCGACGGAAGACGCGACAACGACAAGACGGACGTACAATAAGAAGTCGAATCTATTGCTGGCAAAGTAATGAAGTTAAACTCAATCTCTTTTGAATCAAGTATAAAAAGTAGCCTAGTCTCTATTTGATTTAGAAATAGCGAGTAAAACGAGAACGGAACGGAAGGTGGTGTCAGTGATTCGACGCGTTATTATAATAAATAACGACTGACGTATACAATTTAAAAAGCCTCACATTGGTGAGCAAAAATTAAATTCAAACTCAATGTTTCAAATCCAATGTAAAAAGTAGCTTAGTCTCTACTCGATTTAGAAATAGCGAGTAAAACGAAAACCCCCCCAAAAAAAAACAACGAATTTTCAACAAAATAGTGAAATTTTTAACCAAAGAGATAAATTTCCAACTAAAATAATGAATCTTGAGGAAAAAATTAATTTTTAAGAAAACAGTGGATTTTTTAACCATACTTATTTTTTTAGCCATACTTACTTTCTGATTGTCTGATAATTGTATCCAATTAATTTCATGTGCATAGTCTTTACAATCTCATCATGATGAGGAGGTATTAGTTTTATGTGAAAGCTGTCTATCGTGGATTCATGTAAATCTCCACGGTTCGAGACATCGTCTGCATACCGGATAACTTTAAAAAGACTAAACGGATGAGGTTGCGTTTTGGCACATGGTTTTGCGGACCAAAAAGAAAGATCGACTTCGTTAACCAGCATTTTTTGACCAACGATTATGGTTTTAACCACACAACAAAATTATGAAAAATCAAAAATTACATTTTGCGGCCGAACTATGTAAGATACGAAAAAAATGAATAAAAAAAATTTCCACCCAAAAAAGGTCTATAAATTTGATATAAATCATTTTTGATAGGACGCTTAGTTTTTGTTTGAATTGTGAAAATAACATTGAAAATATAAAAAAAATACATTTTTGGCAAAAAACAAAACAACGTACGAACGAAAATGAATATACAAAAGTTGTTTATCCAAAAAAGATCTACAAATTTGTTATGAACCATTTTTTTATAGAACCACTTTACGTGACGATGCGTATTTTTAGCTCAAATCGTAATAAATGGCATTGAAAATAAACAAATTTAATTTATGAAACAACGACGCAAGATTCAATAAAATGCTTAATAACTTAACTTTCCCTTAAACTAGATCTAAAAATTTGCTTACGGCATCTTTACTGCCCTGGAAAACCGGTCGAAGAACTGCAAATTTAAGGATTCGAACTCTTACAACCAGCTGGAGGATGCATATTACGTACAAGTACAATCACCCTACCCGGCATATTAATGGAAGAAGACCCTAGTGAATGCACTTATGCATCCAAATTACATCTATATTTATTAAATTCATCACAAGTGATTCATAGGCACGAAAGCAGAATAAATTCAATGAATTGGTTCCAGGAAATGAATACCAATATAATAGAATTATGGAAAACTGGAGATTCTGACAAAGCATTGATAGACCTCGAGAACGAGCCTGTACAGCAGGAATTGCTAGCTCAGCATTTTGAAAATAAACATACCATCGTAGCTCGTACAGCGCTTGGAGGAACCCCATGCATTTTTCTGGTAATTATTGCATATATTATATTCAAAGTCATTTTAAAATATAAATTACGAAAACAGGAACTCCCAGTCTCAGAAAAGAAAAAAGTACAGAGACAGACGGTTTCACATGCGTCTTTAGAAGAAAATATACTCCCCACAGAACTCTGGAGTCTGAAACTACTATATACCATATCATATGATACAAAAGAAGAGTTCAGAAGAGCCCACGAACAAAAACGGTTAGAAAAGAGCTGCCGACAACAATTAGAGGAACGCAAATTCGATTACACCAAATCAACGTTGACCATCAGAAATTCGAACGAAGAAGAATCAGCAATTCAGCAGAAATCACAACCCAGCGCCGAGCGAAAGACGATCCCCCGTTGTGACACATCAATCCACTGAGTGTCCGTAACTAAGAAAATCCTATTTTTTAAATTCCTCAGAAGCTAACGCACTTAATAATACGCAGAAAATAAGAAAGGCACGTGAAAGGTCAAATTCACTTTAGATTCATTAACAAACGAATGACATAAACAAATATTTATTCAAGAAAACTTAAAACTTATATACAATGATAGTTATTTCTTTTATTTCTTTTTTTTTTTTAAATAATACATATGACCTTCCGTCACTCCGTCGAGCTGCCTGAACCACCCACCGGGCTGTTAGAAAGACTGTAACACATAAAAAAGAAATTTTTGTTTGTTAATAACCAATTCTGTTAATAGAAAAATAAAGTGATATCATAGGATATTCACACAAGAACACATACACATAAGTATATATAAAATAATATAAAATATAACAATATAAAATATAAATATTTTAAATATACACTGAATCTTGATGCAAAAACTTACGTCATTCAAAATGTTCAAGAAACTTACTAACTCACTTTTGGTCTCTACTCTGTCAATGGATAACATGAGAGACACCATGGGAGCATAAACCAAAATGCTAGATTCTAAATTATCCAACAACCTAGGAACCTAGGCCAAAGACCGAAAAAAACGGCCAAAACGCGTTCTGGCTGTTGCAGAAATGCTAGAACGCGTTGTGGCTGTTTTGAAAACGGCCAAAGACCGAAATAAACGACCAGAACGCGTTTTGGTCGTTTTCAAAACGACCAGAACGCGTTCTGGCATTCTCGAAAATGCCAGAACGCGTTCTGCCCTTTTTCAAACGACCAAAACCCGTTCTGATTGGTAGTTTTCGAAAGGGCGGACTCGAAACTGCCCTTTAGCGTCATCGAACGATATGACTCATAACTACTGTTATTCTGTACGGAAGTGATACGTATTTGTAATGGAATACTGATCAGTTCAAATCGAGCAGCCAAAGTTGGCAGTACAAGTGTGATAAAGTTGAAGTTTACGGATTTCAAATCAAAACATGGATATCAACGTGAAGAGGATGCAGAGTTTTGAAGAGAAATTGGATCATTACATTACTGCATGTGATGACAGAAGTGCTCTTTTTACTGATGAGCGCTATGATTGCGTTTTGCAAGAAGTTAAGGAAGCGCAGCAGTTACGCAAGAAAGGCGAATCATTGTCTAGCAAGCAATATAGACGTTTAAAAAGGTTTGATATTGCAAAAATTGGTGACACTGAAAAGCTTATAGAACACAGTGAAAAAGGTGATAGTGATAAAACGATTCGTTGTTTTTGCAAGACTAGTCATCCTTTCGATACGTTGGAAACAGCTCACATTGATGTCGGACATAAGCGGACTAGAGGTAAAAACATACAAATTCTTAAACAACATTAAAGCTGACAAAATTCTCTAAATTTTCCACCTTGTTCGAGGCCACCTGCGCTGAATCAACAGAGGAAGACCAAGGCTATGGAAACCAAGTTAAATGTAATTTGTGCTGCAGAAAAAAAAGAATCAATGGAGTGCCCGAGAAAGCTCAACTGGGATTGACCAAACAGGCAGAAAAATGATCTCTCTGTCAAATTCAAAGCTTCCACCTGTTGAAATTTGATCGAGTGTCGTCGTAAGAGTTGTAGATGTAGACAGAAGACGTGTAGGAGCTCGAAATATTCTAGCTATCGTATTAAATTGTAATTCCGATGGACTAAACCAGTTAGGTACTAAAGATGGAACCTTGGAAATATTGTATGCGAGAAATGAATTTACGCCAGCAGATTCGAATTTTATAGATACCCAGGAAGTTCCTTCTAATCGTTTGTATTTACGGACTGCATCTGCTGCAAGTTCTGGTTCAAAACAAGGTTTTATATTTTGCAACTGTAGGAGGTATTGTATTGATAAAAAGTGTAAATGTCGATCCAACTACGTTAAGTGTAATTCAAAATGCCATTCAAATAGTTCGTGTAAAAACAAATAAAATTATTATTTTTGCCAATTCAATAAAGACTTCATTCGTTTGTTTTATCATTATGCTCTTCAGTTCCATTTTTCACATGAATAAAAATTCCAAATAAAGAATTTGTTCAAAATATTAACTACATATTATTATTTCTTGGTGTTCTTTTGCAATTAAACATTTTTCTTAAACATTTCAATAAGAAAACCTGTGTAAGTAATGCATTTAAATTCCGAAAATGTAGCAGATATAAGTTATATTTATTATTTTGTTTATAACAATTGAACAAATCGATAAATTTCATCTGCAATTAAAATTTCTATTAAAAAAGAGTAACTTCACTGATCTGTATTTTTTTGGAGGAAATATCAATAAATAGGCCTAAGTGTATAGTACAAATATAAACAATTGCATTTTTAGAGTTAAATAATAGATCCATCAAATTACCATCCTTTCTCAGTATTAAAAAAAATACTTTGTTCGGTTGAGATTTGAGAAGTCGGCGGAATTTTGTCCCATAGAAGTATTTTTTTTCCCACTATGCCACGTATATCGTTCGATGACGCTAAAGGGCAGTTTCGAGTCCGCCCTTTCGAAAACTACCAATCAGAACGGGTTTTGGTCGTTTGAAAAAGGGCAGAACGCGTTCTGGCATTTTCGAGAATGCCAGAACGCGTTCTGGTCGTTTTGAAAACGACCAAAACGCGTTCTGGTCGTTTATTTCGGTCTTTGGCCGTTTTCAAAACAGCCACAACGCGTTCTGGCATTTCTGCAACAGCCAGAACGCGTTTTGGCCGTTTTTTTCGGTCTTTGGCCGTTTCCGGTCTTTGAGCCTAACGTATACACCAACACACCACCACACGAATATGGGTCACCATAGTTCCATAGAAAGGTAACCGAAATTGAAGGCTTTGAAATACAACGCTTACAATGGGATACTGAGGACGGACCTTTTCCTTTTAATGAAATACACGGTATTTACTTGTGACCTGATACACAAAACATGATTGCTAATTTTGTCAAGGCACAATATTTTTTTTATTCGACAAAACAGCTGAAAAAACAATGAACAAAATGATGGAGAAAAACTCTGACATGTTAACCAAAGGAAGACAGACCTTGGTACCTTCACTCATCAAAGCGTCACGGCTAGTGTTGCATATAGCAGAATGAATAAGTTTTTCAAAGACAATACAAAAATGGAGCCATTCAACTGCTTAGAATGGTTGCAAGCGTACTCCAAATGCATGGAGCTGAAACAGATAACTCACAAATCGCTAATCAAAGAAAAGAGACAGAAAAACTAGTATTGCAGGGCTTCCAAACAACGAAAAACAGATAGCAAATCTTATATAAAAATGATCAGGACTGTAAAATTAACGGGTCAAGATGGAGTATTCAGAAAGATGCTCGACTTTCCTCGATCTTTTGCATCTTATATAAAACACAAAGAAAGAGGGAATAAGACAGAAGGGCTATAGCATCTGCAAACCTCATATTAAGATTGTTTTTGAATATAATTGAAGAGTTCAATTTGGAACTAGGCAAAAACTTACAAGGATCTACAATATCGATTGGAGGAGGAGAAAAGAAGGCAAAAATAACAGAGGAATTAAATAGCGCACATCTACTGGGCGTTAGCACTCCTCATAGTCTACAAGGGACAGAAGACGCTTTAAAATGGAATGAATGCTTACCACCAGAATTATTTGCACTACTGACACTAATGTTCTTCTGCAACACAGTAAGAGAAAAGTTAAGTATTGCCAAAGCAACCTGGCATGGAATTTCATTTCCTAAAATTGCTGTAGCTGGAATGTTCATCCTGGCTATTAAAAGGATCCAAATGGGTGAAGGTCCAATAGGGTATGCCAAGGAAGTCTATAACAGAATACTTTGGGGAGAAGAAAACTTACATAGATTTAACAAAAAAACCAAAGAAATGTTTTCTAAAGTTAAGAAACGTTATGATGATGAAGGTTACTTGTTTTCTAGCTGTGGAATACTAATGGGGATGATGAACGCTTGCAGTACCACCCTAGGCTTTATCAGCGGTAATTATGGTTCAAATACAAATCAATATCTAAGGAAAATAAGGTCCTGTGACGATTGAACCACATGTTACCTGGGTAAAACAATAGAAGACACATTGGATGCTATAAACATTCATATTAAAGCCCAAGGTGCCATGTCAATAAATTTCAGTAATGCAAAGAGCTTTTTTTATCATCTTGGATATGCAGAGTATACCACATGGTATATCGAGTCTGGATTTGTAAGTCAGTTTGGAACAGAGGCAGCATCAATCAGACCACAGGGTAAAAATCCTCAAGACGATTTCTACTCAGTCGAAAAGGGTACAGACACTTACGATCAACTATATAGGAGCTGAAATGAGAATTGCATTAGGAATAGATGGAGTAAGACGACTTTGGAAAATTCATCGAAACCCCTACAAGAGAGCTGAAGTTTCACTTAAAGTCTTTTATTATCTGATGGAGGTGTCAACTTATGGGACTCCACCAACTGCCATTTGGAAGAGACTGCATTGAAGAGGACGCTTGAGATGATTTTTCGGTTTCGATTCCTTTGGAATAGAACTGAAGAGCCTATGACAAAGCCACCGAACGCGTCCTCGGCTTGCGGATAGAGGGTCCCTGTACTAAGGGTTTCTGCTGAATATGGTTACAATAATTAATAAGCAGTCGCGGACAATTGTCCACAATAGTCCAAAATAGCCCGAATTCGGGCTAATAAATGGGCGTCCTGCCAAACTACCCACATGACAAATCCAAATTCGACTTTCTGCAACATTCTTTTATTCTCAAAGTCGGAAAGTGGCATCCAAGTACATTTAACTGATTGTGTTTAAAGGTTCCGTGAACATTCGGAATTGAAATTCGCGTTTAGAGCAATCAGGCCTTGGGACAAATCGGAAAAAGTCGCACGTAAATCGTGATGTGATTTGGGCCTCCATTTCATGAATTATCGAACTAACCCTTGCCGTGTCTCCGTGATTAGAACAGTTTAAGAAGTTCCGTGATATTTACAGATTGTATCCGTACCAGCACGAATAAAGTGATTAGAGTAATCTGTGCTAGAAAGAGTAGTCTATCTTTCCCCGGGATCTCAAAACGGGCATAAATCTCTGGATTATCTGAATGTATAGCCAGATTATACCCGTACCAGTTCGAACAAAGTGATTAGAGCAATTTGTAAAATCCGAAAACCCTAGAATGTATCCGTACCAGCAACACATACATTGTTTAGAGAAGGTTTTGAGCAGCTCTTAGCAAAGTTACGTACTATTCAACAATCGATAGATTTAAATGTGCACGATACAACGAATTCTTAGACCATTGTGGCTTTTGGTTATCTACGAATAAATGACAAACTATGCCCGCACTGAAGCTGCGGAAGATCATAAGGACCAACAAGTTTTGGGATTGTAAGTAGCAAAACTACGTATCGTCCCTTTACTATGTTTTAAAATACATTAAACCAGTTACAACAGAACACCAAATCTTATATTCTATTATCCCCACCTCATTTATTATTAAAAGAAATTTATCATTGCAAATATCAAATTGCAGAATAAATAAAAACTTGAAGTTAAAGTAGAACTTAGCAAAGTGCCTGAATTAATGGGCTTCGAGCTGACCCAAATTATTCTCTTTTTCGGAGCTTTAAAATTAAATTTTCGCCATCTAGAATTGTTTACAATTATTAAATTAATTATTCGGTTCGTAAAATTTGCTTTCGAGTAATTTCAAAAAGAAAATTAAGGGGCTCTTCCGCGCTAATACAAAATGAACGCTTTAGCGAAGGGAAGGTCCATAGTAGCTTCGCAGCATTCGTGTTTTCTTTCTATAAAAAAGGGGAAGCGAGGTTCCCTTCTTCCTGATGCCTAACCCAAAGAAAATCCTCTCAAGACTCCTTCTAAAGGTTACCACGAAAAGAGGAAAGCGTGCAAACAAAATTAATCAAGGTAATGTACAAATAATCTCAGCTCGCTGCGCTATTTTTAACGGCCTGTTTAGGCCTTCAAAAAAATCGATCCCTACGCTTGCGGTCAAAACGAAAGTTCGACGTCCCGTGGAGCTGAACCCAGAAATTGAGACAGGTCCTAATAATACCGAAGTAATTATTGTCGATTTACCTGTGGAAGAGCCTCTAGAACAAAGAAGAGCGGCGCGCAATCAAGAAATTAGAATCACTAACGTACAGTCGATAAACGATTGGGATTATTCGAACGCAGAAACGGTAATAGACGCATCCGAAACGAACGATGAGCGCAGCATAGAAATAATATCATTAGAGTAGAAACTACAATAGTGGCGCACTACTAGAGTTTTCTGGTCCCTGTTTGTGTTACGGTGAGTCTGGTGAGGACGGGCAATTTTAAATCATCTTCAATTGCTTGTCCCCACAGCCTACACAAGGATAGCATGCATGGCCGTGGCCGACGTGGGTGCACCTCCCGTGCTAATACACGTGGCTAATGCACCTCCCGTGGGCTAATGCAACAGAGAGAGAGAGAGAGAGAGAGAGAAAATACACACAATAGAGCCACAAGATAATAACCGCGGTATAACAAGTGTCAATGCTGGTGAGCGGTGGTGCGTGTCATTCTCCTTCCCCGCCTGACGTCTCATGCCACTTCCTAGTTTTCATACCATCCAGATACTTTCGAGTCCCAATGCGCCTGAAAATTGTTAATTAACAACGCAAATTGTTAATAAACATTAAGACTTTATTTAGGTAACATCTATAACCTCAGTTCATGCATCTATTTAGTAAATTTAGAAAGGATTCATTACTGATCAGTATCTCAGCAATCGATATCAATCGATACAACTACCTCTAGTAGAAAGAATCGACACTGTTGATCAATCATGAGTGGATGGATTCGATTACTAACCATCATGAAAATACTGAGGACAAAACTTAATGAATTATTTTTCCAGAAACTTATCATTATTTGAGAAAATTACTAGAATACTTCAAAAGGCAATATTGGGCACTGCAATTATTTTAACAATAAATAATCAAACTATTAGTCATTTTAATATTTTCAGTCCGGGTAATCGAGTTGTCGACCAATATCATAGACCAACAAATCAACTGACTAGAATGTTGTCTATAACTGGATTGGAAATAAAGTTATTATAACCATTCAGAATTAACTAAATTAATCTAAACTTTAACGAGATTAGGCAAGCCTAACGGCCAGTCGAAATATCCCTTAAGGGCTTAAGGTTCAAGCTGCAAGCCTATGGGCCAGCACTTGAATTTTTTCAAGTAGTTTATTTGATTCTGAATAAAATGAAAGAATTGGATTGTTACATATGTAAATTCAAAAAACATAAAAATGAATAAAATAAAAGTATAGATAAAACATGAGTGGAACTAGTGTCCAGGTATCGAAATTAGAATTAAATTTTATAGGTGCATATAGATATGAATGTATCCGAGTAGCGATGAAATGTCCTATAGAGGATAGAGCTAGAGAACAAGGAAATAAGAGAGAGACGCATAAGCTGGATCGCACGCTAACACGTACGCAAACCAGTTTAGATTTAAAGTCCAGCTAATAGTCCAGTCAACGGGGAACAAATTTCACTCAAAAAAACGAATTCGGAAAAGTAGAATTTTTTTCTCACGGATACGTTGGGGATGACTTTATAAAGATACTGCAAAAAGTCCCCAACCATATGTATACGGCAACGGCCGCCATGATGGAAAGTGTTGAACAATAACATGTTTCTTTAAATAACTCGAGAACGGTTGATTTTAGGTCGAAAATGGTCATGTTAAAAAATGTTCACAATTTTATAGTGCATAGAAAAGGTTCTAACAGTTGTAGACGTATTATCAACGGTTACGCTATAAAATTGGATTAACTGCACAATTGTGCGATTTCTGAACAAATACAGTAAACTGAAAATATCCTGGAAAGAACTTCGGAAATAGATCAGGCGATTTGCACTAGAGCAAATGCATTTTCCTGTTTAAAAAAAACGACCAACTCATTTGCATTACAAATTATCAGTATAAAATGAGCTCAACTTCAGTGTCCAATTTGACATGCTTAAGGGAATGATTTTGAGATGAAACTTCTTGTAATTGTTCCTCCATATTCATACAATATATTTCCCAATTTTCAGGTCAGAATAATAATATTTAAGTCCTCTTTTAATACTTTAAATAAGTAAATTTCAAAATTGAAGCTATGAGGTAGGCAGCAGCGGTGATTATGAGTCCTAATGGCAACAATGGCAGCGGGGACAAGAACGGCTACCTCGGTCTTTTATATTGTTGGGAAAAGTGAGCAAAAAAAATTTCGAAGGGTTCAACATAATAGACCGAGGTAGCCGTTCTCGCCCCCGCTCCCATTGTTGCCATTAGGACTCATAATCACCGCTGCTGCCTACCTCATAGCTTCAATTTTGAAATTTACTTATTTAAAGTATTAAAAGAGGACTTAAATATTATTATTGTGACCTGAAAATTGGGAATATATTGTATGAATATGGAGGAACAATTACAAGAAGTTTAATCTCAAAATCATTCCCTTAAGCATGTTAAATTGGACACTGAAGTTGAGCTCATTTTATACTGATAATTTGTAATGCAAATGAGTTGGTCGTTTTTTTTTTCAAACAGGAACATGCATTTGCTCCAGTGCAAATCGTCTGATCTATTTCCGAAGTTCTTTCCAGGATACTTTCAGTTTTACTGTATTTGTTCAGAAATCGCACAATTGTGCAGTTAATCCAATTTTATAGCGTAACCGTTGATAATACGTCTACATTTGTTAAAACCTTTTCTGTGTACTATAAAATTGTGAACATTTTTTAACTTGACCATTTTCGACCTAAAATCAACCGTTCTCCAGTTATTTAAAAAAACATGTTATTGTTTAACACTTTCAATCATGGCGGCCGTTGCCGTACACATATGGTTGGGGACTTTTTACAGTATCTTTATAAAGTCATCCCCAACGTATCCGTGAAAAAAAATTGTACTTTTCCGAATTCGTTTTTTAAATCCTTCATTGTATGTATGTATACCATTAACCCATTTCCCTTTCAGGGTAGGCCTGACACTACCCGATTCGGGTAGTGTTTCTAGATGGATAGTTTTCTTGTAGTTATAAATAACTACAAGTTTGGGCTCACCACACCCATAATATGCCAACAACACACAGTATTCTCGAATGGTCACCCATCCAAGTACTAACCGCGCCCAACGCTGCTTAACTTCAGTGATCTGACGAGAACTGGTTTTTTCAGCGTGGCATGCCGTTGACTGGACTATAAATAAGTATGCGCGGATACATGCATATTCTCCATGCACTGAGTAATCCGACGATGCCTCTTGACTTCTCACGTCTTGCTTAGAATTAAAATTAATTATTCTAAACCGAAAAAATTATAAATGCTCTCATTACGCAAATGAAGAAAGCATACCGACATTAAATGTCATCTGTTCAAGTCTAATAACTATACTTATGAATAAATATAGTAATAGGAATTACGCGATTTTACGAAGAAAGGATGTAGAAAGAAAGAGAGAAGAAAACGGAAGAAAAGTCGCCCTTACATACACAACTTGCAACCCGGACTTTCGCTTTGCTATAAACGTAGGGCATTGTCACATGCGCTTTCCGGCTCGTGGTTTAAGTTCAATGTTCCTCCTTCGCTTCTTCACATCCAATTTCACCACTTTCCAATTAAGCTGATTGATGGTAAATACTGCCATGCGTTCTAAAGGAATACCAATATGCATAAAATGCTGAATTAAAATAACTTCCAAGGCATTTCCTAATTGTCGATTCAAGGCAAGGAAATATAAAAGCCAATTTATTTTATTCAGCGAATTCTATTACAAGAATTGTATTGCAAAAACTCTATTGCAAAAACCCTGTCGCAAATATTCCTGTCACATGTAAACGTGACTTCATATTGCCAAATTGCTGACAACAGCTATGAATAGCGTTCGATCAATTTGGGCGAATATTGCAGTGAATATTAGTCAGCAAATTCCATCCTTCCGTACATTCAACTTCAAAATCATGAAAAATCCCCATCGAACGAGTTTACTACTGGCCGATTAGCTAAAACAAAATAACAGTCAGAGAAAGAACGTACCAGTGAGTGGTTCTTCTCTCGGTATCTTTTTCTCAACAAGTTAAAGTTGTAATCGCCCGTCACCTGTTCGGGATCGGTTGTCAGTAGTCTCCAATTGATAAAAAAGAGAAGGTATCGACTATTAACACCGCGCGGACGTTAAAATCCTATTTTGAAAAAGAACTCGCCCGACAAGTTATTAGATTTTTTGAAGCTTTAAAGATTTACGTTTAAAGCTTAGTGAAAGCAACACGAGGTACCGTGACAAATATCACGGAGAAAGATTCTTCTCTTGAAGAATTGTTGTCACTCTTCCTGCTAAATGCAATTTATTTCTTTTCCACGGTAATTGTAAGAGAACCTAAGAAAAACTAGAAGTTACTTGTGTGTGTGTGAAACGCGCAAGTTCTTCGGATAATTCCAAATCGCCCATTTCTACAGGAAGTGTAGAAAGAAAGTAAAGGTTCTCTTTCTTTCTACAACCAGTCCTTCTGGAAAATGGTAATTTAATAATACAAAAGGGGTAATGTAAAATGTATCGTTCTATTTATTTTTAAATAAACTGATTATAATGTGAATTCCTTGAGACACATGAAACAAAAGGTTTTGTCTCTTCTTGAATTCATACCCCCCAGAATTAAACATGGCAATAATGTCACTCTCGGTCTGCGAGTAGAAATTTCTGACCCATTAATAAAAACGAATTTAGCGTAAAGTTAAATTCGGCAGTTTGTGGAAGCCTCCACGTATCGAAAATTAACACTAATAATTAAGAGACATCGACAGCTAATTTTACGGTACGTAACAGATAAGGTTAATAGATAACGAAAAGAAACTTGTCTGATTTTATTGTACAAATAAAATTTGGAGAATATTTCTTTAAATATTTATAACCATTCGGAGTTAAAAATACGACTTGAAATGCAGGGAGTCTCGACAAGCCTAACGGCCAGTTAAAACAAAAACTTACTTCTACTAGTAACTTGACTGTGGGGATGAACTATTCAAAACGTGTGACGTTAAATTGAAAAAAAGCTTAAACCTAGAGGGGGGTAGCAAATTAAAGAACGTCAAGAACATCTCAAACAGCAGTTATTGCCAGATAATTTTCTGGCCAATAAACTAATTGTGTATGAATTCAAGAAAATAATTCAACCCTCAAGAGAAACGGTTAACATTCCAGTAAACATCCGTTTTGCAGATCCCCCGCCTCAGAGAGAAGAGGACATCTTCACGGAGATTGAGGGTCCTAACGAATTCGATTGCTTATTTAACACTCTACTGAACAACGCCCAAGAAAATTTTAATCAACGAAAAAACCAGAATAACAAGTCAAAAATGGAAAGCATCATTCTCTCACCCGATAGCGGAATTGAATCAAATATCGAAATTGTTACTCTCTTCTCTGAGGACAAAGTAGAAATGGTCAATCTTTCTCCCAATAATACAGTAGCCATCGAAGGAGAGATTTTTAAGGAAATTGCTGAAAGGCACTTATAAGAATATTTCAAACCCCTTTCGGAATTAGATAACTATTAAATAAAGGAAACCGACTATTTTCAATAAATTGCGGAAGGAGCACGATTCCGAGTTTACGACGCACTGATGCCTCCCTTCGTTTCCGACCTGACGCTTGGGTATGAAAGTCAGACCCCCACCGGGATGAGCTTATTTGCTCCTGTATTTCGTAACGGTAACGTTGATCTATCCTTTTGCACAAGTATCGATTTAAATTTAATCTCTGAAGATGTGCTCTTGGTAGGTTTTACCCGACATACCTGTATCGAACAGACAGTGTTAAGCTATAATTTCCAGACTATAGGCTCGATAAAAATTGCAGTGTTTGGTGCGACCTTGTCCTTCGAGGTTATCTCTTCACTTACCCCATTAGGACACCCCAGGGCAAGCGGGATATTGGGGCAAGTTGCCCTTCAAGGAATTACACTTGAAAATGTTCATTTGATTAGAACAAAAAAAAGAAAAAAATTAAAATCGAAGGATATTTTTGAAAATTTATCCATAGGGCCACCCCAAATGGTCAAGCAAACCCTGTCTGTAAATCTAGGAATCGGATGGAAAGAAAATTTCATAAATGAATAGCAATTACTCTCGATAATAAATTATAAAGGGTTTTATAATCAGAAGGTAACCCTAAAGAATTTACGAGTAAAATTCAGGCTTTGTTTAAATAGGCCGAAATTCTCATAAGTTTTCGTTTCTCGGATGCTCAATGGTAAGCAGAACTGTCATTTACCATCGCTTTCCTCTAGTACAGGAAACAAATTCTTTAAAAAAATAATAATAATGCCCTACGGAAAGGAGAAAAAGGAAGGGACTGTTAATTTCAATTATAATTAATTGATAGTCCGCAACTGACTCAATCGAGCGCTCAGCTGACGGGTGGAAGTTTTTCTCTTCCTAAATCCTGAAGGAAAATTTTTTTTTACTCCCGAAAGAAAACCGAAGTCACGATATTTTGATTTTGAATACTTTCAAAATACAAAATTATGGGGGTTTTCCGCGCTGACCCAAACTGGACTAATAACATTTATCAATCAAAAATATTTGGCAATTCTCTCGCGCTACCTTGAGCAGGCAACGCACCGTTTTGAGTTCTTCCCTAACTTGATCCTGATGCCTAACTCAAAGAAAACCTTTCCCAACACCTCAGTAAATAACACGAAAGAAAGAGAAAAGCGTGCAAATAAATTTTATGATAAATCTAATGCAAAGCTTATCTCAGCTAGTTCTATCATTTTCAACAATTTGATTAAGCCAACAAAAAAATCGATCCCTATACTCACGGTCAAACCGACGGTTCGACCTCCTGTTGAACCGAACCGAGAAAGTGAAGCAGGTTCCAATAATATCGAAGTAATTGTTATCGATTTACCTTCGGAAGAGGCTTGACAACAAAGAAGAACGGCGCGTGGTCAGGAAATCCGAATCGTTAACATACAATCAATAAACGATTGGGATGACTCGGGCACCGAAACGATCATAGCCCCATTCGAAGAGAACACCGAATTAGACATAGAGGTAATATTATTAGATTAGAAATTCTAGATAGTGGCCCTCTACTGGAGCTGTCATACCCCCTTTTTGTGTTTGTGTCTCCGAGTTTGCTCCTGATTAATCCCTCCCTTTACTACCTGTACGAAAACTGTATCAACAACAGAGCGATTAATTTCTACAATAACACCAGAAGTTCTGCCAATTTTGTGAACGAGTTAATGAATTCATGGGGTACCATTCGAATTCCGGATGAGAGTGCGAGAGAGAAAGCTAAAGAGAGATGGAGGACCACATTTTAAGAATTAGCGAATTAGCAGTGACTTTTCCCACTGATCGATTTAGAGTTTATGACAGTAACTCAAAATCGATCATAAATCATTCTTAAGCCTGCCGTCCGACGGAAACCACTAAGAATCCGTCGAAAGGAATTTCGCCTTCGGTTTTTGTACCCTTACCTGTCTCGATTTTTCGGTCGCGGTCCGACGTTAAATAAATAATAAACTCAGAAAGAGTGTTTCTGCTTTTTGCTGGAAAATGGATTACGGGAGTCAGATTAACTTTGCGGAAAGTTGGGTTTTTTTGGAACTTTAGCTTCCTAAATTCCTTTTATTTTTCTGACTAAAACAAAAAATTTAAAAATACGCAAAAAGCACACGGGGAAGTAAGTACTTCCTAGATTGGAAAGAAAGCCCTGTAGTAGGGTAATATTCGAAGTAATGGTTTTTCTCGTCTTGTTTTATCCGGGGATATTATCTGAAATTACAAAAAAGTGCATAAACGAAATATTATATATTCAATTCACGCCTCTCAATGGAGAGCAGGTTAATAAAAACATTCGGGCAACAAGAATTTGTTCATCATTCCGCCTGACATCTGGTAATGTACAGTATCGACAATTAGTACACTACACTTCACACACACAACCACATTTGATATGTAATCTATATATAACCTGTGTCATCTCAAATATAAAAATGTACCATAATTAATAATATGTCTAATATTATTTTACAACAATAGAACAACAACCCAAGCTCAATGGCATTTTAGAAAAGCCCTGAATGAATAGGGCAGGGAATTGGCCCATAAAATTATCGATACTTGCATGCAAGTATTTATTATTCAACCATCAAGAATTGGTTAATTGCGTAAATTCCCTCGAACTTATTTAATTAATAAATCCTCGGATGTAACATTATCTTCCCAGAAAATGACCAAACTCAAGCCTATCATATTTCGGCATTTGTTCTATCAAAACTAATTAATTATAACCCACCAAAGACTGAAATGAAGTCTGAATATGGGATCACCTTTGTGATCTAGAATACGCAGATCCTATTCCTTTAAGTAGCGAAAAAATTGATTTGATTATAGATGCTTATTATTATGGCTCGTTTCTGTTGTCAGGGTTGCATAAGGGATCTCCTGGTTCTCTTATAGCACAACATGTAGTGTTTGGCTGGATTCTTTCGGGTCCAATTTCTGAAAATAATATTCAAACTGAATTTAAATCTTGCTATAGATAATTACAAATTCAGAAGAAAGTGAATGGGAAATCTCAAAAAAGAAAAAAATAATTCTAAAGGAAAAAATCAATATTGAACTAGCTGAAATTGATACCTAAGTATTCGAAACATTCAGATAACATGGAATGGAGACAACATTTTTTTAAAGATTTGAATTTCAAGTTGAACGCTAATAATTTTCATAACCTTCTATTTAATAAGTTTTAATTTTGCAAATGCAGCTGATTTGCTTGAACTTTGAAAAAGTACAATTAAAAATGTGAAAATTATTTATTTTCAACGTAGATCAATTTTTAAAGCGTTTGAATATAGAGGTGTGTTTTTCTAAATTGTCAAATCTAATTTAAACATTCTTAATCAGAAGTAAAACAATCACAATCCCGTTAAATGTAAAATGATACAATAAAACTCCTGTCTAATGAGAATTCTGTTTTAATACTCTAAAAGAGTTTACTTAAGGGACATCTCTGTCACACGAAGTCAATAAATGAAAAGGTAGTCTTATTGAAAATAGGTTGTCTACTTATAAAAAAATGTACAATTTTTATTGTCAATTGACAATACAATTATTTCATCGATGTCAAATAAAAAAGCTTAATCCCGAAAAATATATTTCGTTAGTTAAGCAAAATCTTGTACGTTGTGAACTTTTGTAAATAAATAAAAAAAAAATGTTATGAATTTTCATCAAAATATAAATTTCGACGAAAAGCAGTCACTCAATCTGAAACTGTGGAAGCTTTTAAAATTTATTATTTTGGACAAAAATCATTAGATTTAAATCGGAAGAGTCTTTGTTTTAAAAAAATAACAATTTCAGACAAAGCACACCAAAATGTTAAACGCCACTAAGAAATCGTTAAAATTGATCAAAATTCTGTAGGATATTCAAAACCTTCAAAGTTTTGTGGAATGTCCTCAAATAATTTGAAACCCATAACAAATGTCTAATTTGCTTAAAAAATTGTAAATCCCTGTAAGGTTCAAGGATGTTGCATGAAATCCTTAGAAAGTTTGAGAAATATTTAGAAGTCCTCGAAACCTTAATATCTGAAGAATTATTCAAAAAAATAGTTATGATTATTTAATGAAATTAAGTTTTATTCTCTTATTAAAGCAGAAAATGTAAGACCTGCAACTGCAAGAACAAATTTCCTAGTAATTATTATATACCATAATAGAAGAAAAAGGGAAGGAAACAATTGTTAATAATTAAAGAATGCTGATATAATAGATTAATGATATGATGATATAATACATAGATAGATACAATATATTGACAATGAAACTTGTTCAAATTATGTAAATGTTCTTCAAAATCTAATGTGTTTCATTAACAATAACGAGTTGATATTTGAAACTCACCAACAAAATTCGAGATTGTGCAAGCTTGTAAATTTTATTATTTTTATTAAGGATCAGTGGATTTAAATTGATTATATTTTTCTCAAACGTAGAAAATGTAGCTTAAACACATCAACATTACCTGAAGTTGTGAAAAAAGGGCGAATAATGATTATGTCGGTATAAACATGCTGATTCCCATTGAAAGACAAAAACTAAAATTTAAAAACACAAATAAAGTAAGAAATAATTAAAAATAGAAAGCCCATACATCCAAAATGAAAATTCGTAAAGAGAAGAAAAGGAAGGAAAATCAGTCAATTGAAAATAAAACTCACCCCGATCCAATAGGAGGAAATTCGTTTCACGCCGCTAGAACCCGAAGTTCAACATCTAAAAAAATCGCTTTGGGTGCCCTGAGAGATGCTGGTACCAATACCGTCATCCGACGTCTAGCTATCCCCAGACACATCGGTGTGATAAAAAAAAAAAACTCAATATATAAAATTTCAAATTCATCCACCATAAAATTAAATCTAGTAGTTAATTAACAAAAATTCTCGACCTGTAACCACAGTCATGGCGACTATAGGGCGCCCTAAAATCGATACGTGAGACTTAAAAACAAATCTTGGCCAATAAAGTAGAGTCCCCTGAGAGGGCAATGTTACGACCCACTAAGAAAGAATAATGGTTAACTGAAAATTTTCTTATTTCAAGTAGCCCGGAGGTCCAAAATGTCAATTCTTATGATATTTGGAATAATTATTTTTGTATCCTATGAGATCGTTGCTTCACTCTCTTCTGACTGAAGATACCATACTTGCAGTTAGCTTATCAACCTTGGGGATAGATCATTTTTAAAGATAAAATTTTTCAATATACAATTATCGAAATAGTGGGACAAGGCAACAAAGTCACACAAGGCAGATGTAACTCGAATATTACAAATTCCGTAAACTCAGCATTATTTACGATAAAATTCTGAATATAAATATATAGTAAAATGGCACCAAACAAAAATGAGAAATTGAGATAGGAATAGTTTTTAAATTATAAAAAT
The DNA here is from genome assembly GCA_932195095.1 of Andricus curvator. NCBI lineage: Eukaryota > Metazoa > Arthropoda > Insecta > Hymenoptera > Cynipidae > Andricus > Andricus curvator. Next base: position 17,131 of record CAKNYM010045045.1, on the reverse strand, counting down.
AAAAGAAATAATCATCCCTTATAATGTTGATAAGAATGCATTCACTCTCAATACACTTTCTTTTCTTTTGTTTTATTTTAAAAATGAGAAGATAAGAGAAATTAAATATTGATGGAAAGAAAATCCGGAATCGATCATGAAAAGAAAAATCATGTAAGAAAGGACATAAAAACTACAAATGTAAAATATGAATAAGACTGATATGAGAGAGAATAATTGATGAGTATTGATGCTCCTCGGCGAATGCACGCTGGCGCGCGGTGATTCTAAACACACGTAACAAGCGCAATTAGTACCTATCTTTCCGCTCCCCATCCTACCCTACTACATCCTGCCATTCCACCCTTAGCGCCCTTGTAAATAAAACAGAGCATAACTCCTGACCTATTGCACTGATTTTTATGAAACAAAAAATTACTCATGCAATATGGGACATTCCGATACTGTGAAAAGGGTTAAACATAATGACTTTCAAATTTGGAAGAAAAAGTGAGACCTTGCCATTAAATCCTGAAATGAATACAAATAAAACATTGTACAACCTAATCATTTCAACAGGTATAATTGCAAAATGAATTAAAAGCCGTTCCAGCGGAATTTCATATTGCTAAAAAATTTTAAGCAATTCTTACAAGCTAAAATACACAATAAAATTTTGTGGTGCAATACACACACTTCGAATATTGGCAAAAAATGCTGCAATAGCAACAGTCTAATAACCTACTTTCATTCATTCCCATCACTTCCATTTCACCACCAAATAAAGGAATGTGCAACCTAGCAAAATCCCACACTAAAAAAAATCTGAAAACGTATCGACAAGGAGCATCGATCAAAAATGATCACGGCAGTTCGGTGAGCTTCTTCGACTAAGTAAGAAGTCTCAACAAATCTCTTCTTAAGAGACCCGGTGATGCCCGTATTGTTAAAATATTACCACGGCAGTTCAACGTACGCGTTTCGACACCAAAAATTGTAATAGGGACGTAAAAGGTATTTTGCATCATCAGTTTAACGTTGTGCAACTTAAACTGAAACTTTCAAAGTTTTCTGACTATGCCCGTCTTGTTAAAATAGTACCACGGTAGTTCAACGTTACGCGTTTCGACACCAACAATTGTAATAGGGACGTAAAAGGTATTTTGCATTATCATTTTAACGTTGTGCAAATTAAACTTAAACTTTAAAAGTTTTCTCGCTATGCCCGTATTGTTAAAAATTACCACGGAATTTCGACGCTACGCGTTTCGATACCACCAGGGTTGTATTTGTTTTTACTGAGAAAAGGCAAAAGGGATTAAAGAAGTATAAAAGGATACTGCTTTAATTCTGGTTAAAAGGGGCCATTGCAATCCTATTCTTCGTAAAAACAAATATTAAAAGCGAATAGGTGGAAGTGAAAGTGCTCGACCCGCACAGGAGAATTTCCGAGTGTGTGTGTACGGGTATGTCCTTCACGGAAAAAAGTAGATAGTTATATTCACTTTTATGTATTGTTAACTTGAAGTTGACTTGTTCGCATTGTAGAAGAAACAATTCAAATAGTTTTTGATACTGAATGAGATAGTGATCTCAAAATATACAAAACCTAAAGTCAGCGTTACTACTTCAAATTGTAAAAAGAAAGATTACTAGAACAAGTAGCTTCAATAACTATTTGAAATAGTACATTTGAACATGTAAACTGTATGGATAACTAATTTTCATAGTAAGCAAAGAATTGTGAGTTTGACTTTTGCAAGTCTGTTCGATCTGCTTTTTCGCATTGCAATAAGCACTGCGCGAGATTGTTAGCCTTACTATTTGAAATTCTAAGTAAGTTCAGTGGCACAACTAGAAACGTGTAGGCCCCCTCCGCAACATATTTTAGGCGGTCCGGTTGAAATTAAAAAAGAAGGACGACTTATAACTTGCTTATCAGTAAAACAACAGATTTTCGCTTCTCAATCACTGACATTTTACAAAATCAAATAAATTATCGGAAACTATTTTATGTTTTCTTTTTTATCATAATATCAGTTGAGAGAATTATTATGAATGAGCATAGTGAATAACTCTGCTTTATAGTTCAATACTGTTTTTTTGTTTTGTACAAAATTTTCAGAATTTAAAAATATTATGAAGAATTATATATAAAAAGAATACTTTTTTTTTACATTATTTCTACTATGGGATTTTCTGCTTATGATATTTTTAATTTCTTACAAGACTAAAAATGATTAGGATCGTACTTGATTAAGCCACCTAGGTTCAAATATTATACTATTTGGAAAAATATTTTTTAGTAGAATAATACATTGTTTTCGACATATCATTTTTTGAAAAAATAATTGAAAAATAATCTGTAATAAAATTTTAGTTCAAATTAATTCCCAATTTTAACGTAGTAATAATTTTTTCAACCTTTTCACATTGATATTTGTAGAAATTACTACCATTTCATGAAAAAAATTATATTTTTTCAGATTTTCAACAACAATAAAATCTACCATACTACTATGATATCGCGATCTTCAATATTACAGGGATCACAGCGTAAAAGGAGCTCAAAAAAGGGAAAATAGGGTGGTTTTCGCACGAAAAAGGGGAAAATAGGGGAAAGATTAAACATTTATTTTCATATGTCGAAAAGAACAAACAACCTTTTCGTAAGAAATGTTATATTTTTAAATAATTTTTAATAATTTTTCAATGATTTCTGCCATTAAAGATTTTTTTTTAAATTGGATATACTTAGATCGTTGGAAATCCATCCAGAGTGAAATGAAAAAGTCCGGGAAAAAATAAAATTAGTTAAATACACTATTTGAATATGTTTAACATCGTTCTCATAAATATTTCTTTCTAAGATTTGTCATTTCATCCTAACTATAATTAATACTTTCAATCTAAATTTAAAACAATTAAACTCGGTTAATATCTTCTGTTCTCTTTCTTAAATTTACAATTAAAATTTGTTTTAATCACAAAAAAATTTGCCCTATTTAAAATTTTTTGAAAATATAAAAAAACATGTTTTTTGGATTGATTCGAACCTGAAATTGAGTCAGCTTGAACTAAAGAAACATGTTATTATTTTTTATCCATGGGAAACATTTTTTTCGTGGTGTTTATAACGTTCGAAAGTCGCAAAAAAAAAAAAAATGAAATCCCAAAAATCCTAATACACGACAAACATTTTTTTCCGAAAAAGAAAAAAATGTTTCTTTGGTTCAAGCTGAATAAATTTCAGTTTCGACATTTCAACTTTTTTTAAATGTGTGCGTATGACTCAATCCAAAAAAAAAACAAGTTTCTGCACATTTTCCAAAAAATTGTAACTGAGCAAGAAATTTATTTTTAACTTTCGCAATTTAAAATTTTCAACGAGTAAGACAATTTTTGAACAAAATAGTTGAATTGTTGAATTAAGAACATCAGTTTTGAACCAAAAATCGAATAGTTATATTTTCGTTTCAAAAAATTATTTTTCAATTGAAAAAACTGAATTTTCTCCCAAATTGTGAATTAATAATAAAAAAGTTAATTTTCAACCAAACATTACAATTGTTAGTTAAAAAACCTACTTTATAACAAACAAGAAGAAACTTTAACTAAAATGATGAATTTTTAACTAAGAAATGAATTTTTAACAAAGTTGTTCAAAACTCGACCAATTAGTTGAATTTCCCACCAAACTATTGAATTTTCCAGAGAAAATTCAAATTTTCTACAAAACAGTTGAATCTTTAATCGAAAACACGAATTTTCAATAAGAGTCGAGTTTTCAACCAAAAAAGATTTTTTAGCCAAGGAAGAAAAAAACTTGTATTCAAAATGTCGAATTTTAAAGCAGGAAGATTATTTTTCTACAAAAAAAGGACGAATTTTTAACAGATTACATAAATTTTTAACCAAATATTTGAATTTTCAAAATAAAAAAGATCAACTTTGAACCAAAAATGGAATTGCTACATTTTCATTTCAAGAAACTAATTTTCAAATGAAAAAACCAATTTTCTACCAAATTATTGAATTTTCGTGCCAAAAAAAGTACTTTCTACAATACACTCGAATTTTTAACTCAAAAATATTCCATTTTTTAATTAGGTATTCAACTTTGTACATTTCAACTAAAATGTATTAATCTTCTAATATCTAATACGTATTTAAAAAATAATATATATTTTGTAACTGTTTCAATTTTATATTGGATAATAAGTTCTGTCTGCAGTTTTCACATTTTCAACTTGCTTTAAAATGTTTCATCTTCAAATTTGTTTAAGAGTATTTATTTTTAATGGTCTGCACTTGGAACGTGTACCTTATTTATTCATAAATAATTTATTTAAGTGCTATAATTGCTTTAATTATTATTCAATAATGGGTACAATTTTAAATATCGTATATTTAAAGGGAAAAAGGGAAAAGGGGGAAGGTTTTTGAGAATAGAGGGGAAATGGGGAATTTCAATAAAAAAGGGGAAACTAAGAAAAACAGGAGAAGACTGTGCAGCCTGATATTAATTTCTCGGAACCGAATATTTTTTGTTTGTTTTAAACAGTTTTTATTCTAATTCAGCATCCCCATATCTCATGAGAAAAATTTTATTTGTGCAAAAAATCTAAATTTAAATCACTATTCAACGTTTGTCTCATCTTAAAATAGTGATTTCTATTTTGCATTTGATATATTATTACGATGTTTACACTATTTTTTATTTATATATCAGTTATGTAAATGAATGTTGCGCTTTAAATAAAGTGAGATGATAATGAAATAAAATTCCAAAACTTTCATTCGAAAACATTTTTTCAAGCCTTAATTTTCAATAATACAAAATTTGTAGTTTTTAAAACTTGTAATTTAATTTATTTTATAATAATATACATATAAATTACTAATAATATATTTACTGTGTGAGTTAATACTTCTAAGCAAAATATTTTTCCCAAGCTCGTTACAAAATATTAGAAATCATCAGTAAGAGATTAATTAAAAAAATGTTAAGTAAACATTTATTATCATTTCTTAGCTGGCCACGTTTTTCTCAGAGGAACCGCTTGACCGAGAGTTTGTCAGAAAAATCTAAGCGGTTCCGTAGCTCACTTGACTAATCCGTGCGCTAGATTTAGGTTTTAGGACAGGTTTTAGGTAGTTAGGTAGGGTTCGATTCCCCAGCGGGGGCGATTTTTCAAAGCGTTTGAGCATGCGATCATATGTGTAAGTCTCTGTGCATGCAATTGTGTAAGAATAATCGTAAATTAAGTGCAGTAATCATATATAAAATAATTTTTGCCTTTTCGAATCGATCGACATTTTACATCATTTTTGTTGTCGAAAGTTTCGAGCTAATCTATTTATAAATCGTTTATAGAATGCGTGCACTGCATATATAAATATACATATATGCGTTACAATGCGAAATCGGCAAAGTTACTCTTCGCGGAAGTAAGGCATACTACACGAAATAGTAACTCTTAGTCTCCTGAGTGTGGACGGTTACCAACTGGTGCAGTGCATCCTACTATTTGAAATTCTTCATCCTACTCTTTTAAGAAGTCAGTTCAAATAACCTGAATGCGAAATAGTAATTTTAACAAAATTCACCGACGAAAAGCTGCGGTTCAATTTAAAATAGTTAGAACTGCTGGTTCACAGAGTTTTTTTAACGATCTACTTTTTTCCCTGTTCGACTAGAGTAGTCCAGTGCAAGGACTAACGAAATAAGTGAAACGGAAAAACATTATATTTCGGCCGGCAAGTGAGGAAAGCCCTCCGGAAATTGAATTATCGGACTGCCTTCCCCTCTTTCGGTAAATTAAGTCATTAAAGGTGTACAAGAGTGAGCGGTGAGTAAGACTGTATCGTTCCCATTTTTGTAAACTTTCATGTAACAATGTCATACCCTACTTAGGGCAAATTTTATGTGGGGGTTGTTGAATAAACGCAATTATAATGTCATAAAATATAATTAAATTGGATTTATTATTTATCATATAAAAGGTCAACCTACTCCATGCTAAATTTCGATAACTTTATAAAATAAGAAATATAATAAAATTTCATAATAACTACAAGAAGGGAGTTCCACCGATGAAACCAAAGGTTATACTCCCTTGGATGAGGGGAATTGGAAACACGATCGCCCACAAAAACTTAGAGTCCAACTTAGAGGAATTTTAAGTGAAAAAAAATAACATCTCAAGAAATATTCAATTGATGGCAGTGTGACGCCTCCACAAATCTAGCCCATCAACAGGAAGAGGTTAATAAATGGAAAAGTTTGATAACTAGGTTGGATTGTAATAGTATTGTTGTTTATAAAAAAAAAATATCATGCCAGTACAAAAGTTCGTGAAACGTACGAACGGGCCATCGCCTGCGACTTGGCGAAAAGGGATAGTATTCCACAAGTCAGCAAATGAATTCTCTTGAAGCCTCTTGAATTCTATGATACCTTTGATGATTTAATTTCATATTTAGAAGAATAAAATAATTCAGAAGAAGAAGAAAATCTCTCTAAATGTGCGATTATCGTAAATGACTAAAAATGAATAATTTGTGCATTCATTAGTTTTTCTTCAAAGTCCCTTTAAAAAGAACAGCAAGTCAGTCAACGCCTATAACACTATTCTTGACGATCAATTAGTTACCTTTGTGAAACCTGAGCCTATAGATCCTGATTTAGAAATAAGAGAATTAAAAAGTTTTAAAGAATTTTCGACACTATTCGAATCTTCGCTCAGTCAAGCCGAAACTCGCTTAGAAACTAAGGGCCTCTATAAAACTTTTAACACAGTTCAATTAAAAATATTATCAAGTTATCAGTTTAAACAAATTGCTGGACTTGTGTAAAGAAAAGGTGGAGCTTTGTCCTTCAATTGTGGAACCAGAAAAAAAATTTCAATTCACATCAGGCAATTTTTTTAATGAAACTGAAAACGTCCATAAACAAAACTGACTGATTGAATTAGCAGCCGACCTAGAGGCGTTCAAAAAACAATTTAAGCAAACTTGCTCAAATTTTGAACTTAATATTCTTCTTTGATCTCTTGAATTGCCTATTATTCGGACAAATTAATTTGATTAATTAATTCCAACAATTTGGTTTCAAGTTCCAGGCAAGATCATTTCCGACTTCAATGGGAGTTTGTTTTTACTTATAAAATCCTTGTAATAAAAATTGAAAGTTCTCACAAGAAGTATTAAAAAAAATATATTCCAAAGATGTTGCAATTATTTCAAGTAAAGTATTCGTTTCGTTTTGAAACGGAATATTTATACAAATATAGCAATTATGCTGCTGTTTTAAGTAACCAGAATAGTCTAGCATTAAATATACGCAAAGCAATCTAGGTGTATGTGAATATTCTACTTTTAGTTGACCAGGAAAATTGAAAAACTTGACCAGGAAAAACCGGGAATTTGAAATAGTCCGCCGAATCGCCACCCTGCCCTCTCGTTTTCCATATCAGTATCGATCTATGCGCAACATTACACCAGAGCAATACCTAGCATTGTGCAATCAAAATATCCGAATGAGGCCTCCTAGACTGAATTCACCTGGGTTATCTTTAAACAAATCCGAAGTTTTAAACTCGAAACAGACTCTCTGTACTGACGCATCAGGGAGTCCATCCCGTTGACCTTGAGTTTCCTATAGGGGTTGGAAAAATCCTCCAAGTAAAGTGCCAATAGGGAGATTCGCCAGCAGTTCAAGTAAACGCACCTGAACTTTGAGAACCACAAAGTTTGTTGTAGATAAAGAATGCGGAGTGAATCTTATAAAATTACGAGCCATATATGGAAATATCCATGTTGAGTAAATCGAATCAATTGCTAATGCAGGCATAACTCAACAACCAGTAAAGACTATAGGTACCGTCACGATAACCATTCGTCAAGTTCTGATAATATCTTATGTAGTTGTGAACACTTTCCCTATCTCCACTGAAGAAATATTAGGAAGAACCTATATGCTTCAGCAACTAGCCGAAATCTCTTTATGGTACAACGCACTCGTGATAGCCTCGGATCCTGTAAATCCAATGCCTTTTATGGATGGTGATTTTATGGATTCTTTCAGGTCCAATTTCTGAAAATAATATTCAAACTCAATTTGAACCTTGCTGAAAACACCAGTTCTCGTAAGATCACTGAAGTTAAGCATTGTTGGGCGCGGTTAGCACTTGGATGGGTAACCGTTCAGGAATACCTGCGTGCTGTTGGCCCGTCGTGGGTGTGGTGGGCCCACATTGGTAGTAAATATCCACCTAGAAACACTACCCGAATCGGGTAGTGAGGCCATGAACTTTCGAGTTCGAACTGCTAATCTATGTATGTATGTATATAGATAATTACAAATGCAGAAGAAAGTGATCGGGAAATCTCAAGAAAGAAACAAATAATTCTAAAGGAGGTGTTAAAATTATCAAAAAAATAAGTCGAACAGAAAATCAAAACCTTTGCCAGGATCATAAGAATTCAGTAAATAACGAGGCAGGCCATAGCAGTAGCACTAACTCTGAGATATCAAAAGTCTAAGATGTTTATATAACAAAATGTTAGAAGTAATTTAGTAACTTAAGCCAGTATAATTTGTTATCAATTAAAAAATCATTCATTTTCATCATCACTTTTATCATTACTTCACAATTCACCTCTTATTTATACTACTAAAGTTTAGTTTAATATGATTCCTTAATCATATCGCTTTCATATGACTGAGGTGCCAAGCATTGGGTCAACCCTGCCAAGAATTGCATTTTTATGCTGACGAGCTTATTTTAATTAACATTTCAGTTTCTGATCAATATTGAGGTAAATTAAGCACTGAATTTGATTTTCTGTTCAATTTGCACGTTTATCATACATAAAATTTTTGAAATTACTTTCTTTCTAAAAGACTGATGTTCGTCTTAAAATGCCAACAAATGGGTACATTACCTATGTTGAACCTGAAATTTGTTCAGATTAAACCAAAGAAACATGTTGTCCTTTTTCGGAGGAAAAATTTTTCACGCCGGAATAATTAAAATGAGTTCATTGTTACCAAGATCCGAAATAATTTCAGTTTTAAATATATCAATAGTGTTATATTTTTGTCTAGTTTCGCTGTTTCGAATTGAAGTAAATGTGATTTTTCTTTTAATTTCTTGAAGAATTCGAAATATTTACAGTTTAGTTCAACATTTTTTGGATATAGATTTATATTAAGTAATAACAAATGTGTATTATTCAATACCACATTATTACCACATCATTCCCGAAAAAAATGATTTTTGGTGCATCAACGAGGCACATCACAGATAATCCCAATTCGCAGTTTGTCGGGCGACGCAGAGTAGTTCGGATACTTCATATCTAGCAAACCCCTGTCCGTCTGAAGGTCGAAACACGGATCTTTTAGTAAATTTCTAAAGTCCTCCGCGACGGACGTTGAAATAAAGCCAAGGATATAAAATTTCCCTTCCGACGAAAAGTTTATACAAACTACGCTAGTATGCATCGTGACCTCTAGCTAATTTTGTATAAAAAAAATAAACAAAGAAAATTATTATCTTTTACTCATTAATTAGTAGGGTATGCATTGTGGCTGCCAAATTATGTAAGTTATTGAGTAAGTGGAAGTGATTTTATTCATTCCGAAAAGGTGCTGTAGTGGATGGAGAGTGCCAAGTGCCTAAGGATTATCACTTTAATTCATCAAAACATACCTGGTATGCATTGTAGCTGCAAGACCTTTTTTGACAAAATTAAACAAACTAACGAGAAGCGATACCTGAGTACAAGCGGACGAAGAGTGCCGGTTACTCGGGTTGGACTATTTTTGAATAAAAGCAAATTCGACTTTTCTAGAAAAATTTGAGTGCCCGCTTTGCGGAAGTGAAAACAGAGATACAGTTACCTTTATCTCTCTCTCATTCTGACCTGCAACCGTGGTAGAAGTATGACAAGTTCCTGTTGGGATAAGCGAAATAATCTCTGTTTCGTGCCAAACCACTTAGTATTTTCTAGCACGACAGGTGAAACTTTTTTTAAATGTTATAACTAATAAAAGATGTTGGTATTAATAATAAGATCAATCAAATATTAATTGATTTAATTTTTCTAACGTATCCCTTTCCTGACATTATGAGTAATTGATATTCTAATTATTTCTTTTAATCAATAATAACGAGCGTAATGCAACAACAACCTTGGATGGGGATTGAAGGAACTACGACGCCCATAGAATTTAAAACAGCTTTAATGAAAAATGTCTATTGAAAGTTGGTCAGCTTGAAAGCCTGCAACATTAGATTAATAAAAGTATTTATTTAATTTTGCATGGTATGTAACACTTGGATTCGATACAAAATACCTAGAATCAATGAAGCAACTATCCCGAAAAGTTGTCTAATAACTTAGAAATTGTTTAAAAATTTAGTGAATTTGTTATAAACAAATAAGTGAGTGAAAATGGATTCATGGTTTCATTCATTCCATTCATTCATGGATTCATTCCGTTTCTTAATTGAATCAGCCACAAATTATATGAAAAAGTCACAAAATTATTAGAATTATTCATCCAATAACAACTGATCATTGTTTAATCAAATTTAATTAACAAATGCACTGTCTAGCTATTTTAAGAGGTAAAACCTTGCGTTTATAATGAAGTGTAAATAACTAATTCCTAAATTTTCAGGAGCTTATATGACAATCAACAATTTTCATTGTTAACAACAATTGCTTAAACAAATTTTTATCATCTTAGACAATTTTCAAGAAAAAAATTGCGTTTCTTTAGGGTATTAGCAGAATGTTATTTTTTAATGGCTCTGTGCTATCAGTCGATAACAATTGAAAATTGTTTGAGCAAAATTAATTACGAAAGGAATTGATTTTAATTTATAGAAACAACGAAAATCAAAGCTGGAATCGGCCCATTTAAGGCCTTTACACAACCGCAGATTTCATCGTTGGAAGACAATTAAAAATTTTATTTGTGTTTCTGAACACAAACTATTATTTACAACTTATTTGTTACGTTCGAAAATTTTTAAATTAAATAAATTTTTGAGTTCATTCAATTTATTATTATCAACGTTTTAAATAATAATACTTTTTGCAAAGTATTGATATTTTTAATGGGTCAATCTTCTGCCTTCTTGATTCAAGGCGTTTCTACGGTTGTTGAGATTTGTTACACCAATTCGATGTGTTGGTTTTGAAGATTTTTAGTTTGTTGACTTAAAAACTACTCTCTTATTCGAGAGGGGTGAATTTACGTTTTAAATTTAATTAAATGTCATTTTACAAAAGAAAACTGGCTCATTGTACATTGGAGCGACTAACAGCATGTGCAGCCTTACATTTATCACTTGCGCTTTGAGTAGTTCCTGTTATGACTGAATCCTTCTTTAGTGCTTTCTGTCTTCTTCCTCCCCTTCTGAAATATGCTGAAACAAAAACAAGAAAAAATGAGTACGTTATCTTTTATAATACAAAAGTATATTTTTTTCTTGTATAAGCTTATACTACTTTGTACTTATTATTCCACGGTGAAATCGGCGACATCGTTTTCGTTGAAAGTCATACATAGCCCACGCTTTGTCATTCTGATCACCGTTAGAGCCTCTGGACGGCATAAGACGTATTTTTCCTACCTGGGCATCGGCATCATCGCCAAGCATCTTCGCCATAAACCATGACGTCAGGTCCATCATTTTTTCCAAGCAGATATGTCTTGGGAATATTTAGATTTTTAAATTATGATTCCTTATTTAATAAATTAAAAAATTAAATTAATTATTCATTATTATCAGTGTAATTTATTGATTCATTACACTATTAATTATTATATATTACATATATTGTTATTTATTATTATTCATTGATAAATCATTATTCATTATAGTATGTCTTTAGCTATATGACGACGTATAACTCGCTGTTTTCTACTTGCAAGGGCATGAGACAGTATCTCCTCGATCAAGGATCTGCTACTTTCCGGCATATTTGGCTCATTGCACATTTGGGCTATTCGAGCATATTATACTGTAGTAACAATAATTAAGAATAAGCTAATTTAAATTCATTTCCTTTATTAGATGTTGATAATCGTTTAGTATACCCAATAAATTTACAAATTCGTTTAATAATTTACTTTTTCTACAATAAAAATTAAATTGATGGAATATCAGGACGAATTAATCAATTAAATTTATTTATTAATGGGCCAGGTGTTTTTTATTGGCCAGTGTTCAGAGATTTGTGGAGCTAATCATAGATTTATACTAATTGTAATTTAATCACCCAATTTAAAAATATTTTTGAATTGTATTATTTCAATTGAAAAATCGATTTGTATATGCGGCTAACAACTAAAATTGTTTCCCTGAAGATCTCAACTTAGAAAGAAAATGGGATTTTCTATAAGGCCAATATTAACAGGTTGAAATGGCAAAAAGGAAAGAACGCTCCTTTTTTCTATCTTCTGTCCGAGTTAAGCGGGCAAGATTTATTCGTATTGCACCAATTATTTGTTTGATAATTGGCTCTAGTCTTTCTTCGTTTTCCCGGCACCTTGCACGAAATACACGCGAATACTTGCCATTACTTAAATTCGCTCTTATGAAAAATAAAAAATATATCTATTTCCCATGAAGGAGAATCACAGTAGTTACAAAAAATTGCTCCTCTTTGTTTTAATAATCGAAAAGGTTCAGTCCTCTCTAAACTTATTTTAAAATTTGGTTTTTCCACAGGCCAGATAGGATGCGAGAACGACACTTAAAAAAAATTTAATTGATTTTAGATCCCAAACTTCAGATGGATAAAAGATGGAAGAAGATTTTTATTCGATGTGCCTCGACGGTTCATAGTAGGGATGCATTAGGTAGGGATTTTTGCTGATCTGAAAAATGTTCATGAAAGTGGAAGGAAAATGCTATGAGATTTAAAGCGATCTTTGCAAGTCTGCGGAACTAGGTAGCTTAATTCCTTGGCTAAGATTTTTTCACCTACGAGGCAGGAGCCTCGTCAGCACATAGCGAGAATTAAGAGACTCGATATTTTCGGTGCTTGTTATAATTTTAAATTAAATTCGCATCAAAATTGATGCAGGTTAGAATTTTCAACTCAGGATTTAGTCTAGTATCTATTATTTCCAACCTTAATTTTATGCAGAAGGAATTAAGCATTTGAGTATTCCTTTATTGCTGAGCAAGCACGTGGCATTATTTTGACGTCTCCACGTGCTTTTCCTGTCAGGCAGTACATAAGTCAACTGGCAGAGAGCGAGATGGACTATTGCAGGTGGTCTTGGAGAGAGCAGGAGAGAGAAGGGCTGTAACTATGGCTGGCCGAGGCACCTCAGCTCATTGCGACCGTCTAAGTATATGAATACAGTTCCACTGACCAAGCGTCGGCGGCGTGGCGTCGCTTATACGTGAGTAGCGTGGCGTATCCAGTGGCTTAGAGGTGGAGGGGATACATAGGTTGGAAAGAGAAGGCGGATACCATTCTCGGACTCCTCGCTTACTCCTGTGTATCCCCTCCACCTCCAAGGCGCAAGATAGGCCGCGCCACTCACGTATAAGCGACGCCACGCCGCCGAAGCCTGGTCGGTGGACCCTCTATCATGGAAATGCGTAAGAGAGAAAGAGAGAGAGAGCTCCGTAGACCTCTTGACGGGAGGAGGATCGAGCATGGTGCTCGCGTGTGTAGGCGCATGCCCGCTAACGTGGTGTGCAAATGGATATACGATCGTTCCTTTTCACCAATGCAAAAAAAATTATATTTGTAATTATAAATAATGATTTATATTTTTTAAATTATAAAAATTTCTTTTTTAATAAAGTTAATAATGATAATTTAAAGAAGTTAAATTTAAATGGAAACAAATTTATTTTACATTTGTTATCCTTTTACAAGAACTTTTAAAGAAATTTCGATTAAGACTATCTGAATATTTAATTTTATTATATAAATTTTTGAATTTTATTATTAACGAAACAAAAATTTCATTAAATATGGATTTAAATTTGTATAATTTATTAATATTAAAATCTTTAATCATTTTTATTATAATAAATAATAATTATTAGATTATTTCCATACATTTTGCTTGAATTCAAGAAGTCAGATATAGTTTTTTTAACTTTATCAAAATATATTTTTCAGCTCAGCTAGATAAATATAATCTTTTTAAACATACAGATCTCTGAAGTATTTTAAAAACTCACGGAATTTACATTATTTATTCTCTAGGCATATAAAATATTTTTGTAGCAAATTTTTATCAACAAAAACTCCTCAAAAGTATCAAAGAAACCTAAAAAAACATGGATGTTTAAAATATTTTTTAAGAATAGCTAAAAAGATATAATTTCAATAAAAAATAAAAAAACTTAGTATTTTATTTTCATTTTTTCATACTTACGGCGATTTTTCTCGGAAGATATCTCACGCTTTGCCAATCGCAGTGGCCTTCTGAAATCAAACGGTTCTCCGTCAGGCAAGTCTAAACCATCCTGCTTTATTCAATTTTCATTTGGAGTCCTCAGATCCCCTACAGGCCCTGTCTAGCGTTATTTAACAATCGCGGCCTCCTCGGCAGGGTCATTCTAGGTCCAGTTCACCGGACATACATTTTCAGTCAGTTTCAGATTCTTTAAACTCAAATCTGACTCGGCGAGCCGATCTAGCGACGAATCCAAAGCTTTACAAACGATCAACAGTGAAAATTCTGGAGAATGCGGAATGATCTATTATACCAAAACCCATTTAGATGAATCCCCGGTCTTGATATGTTGTATCCCTGATATGTTGTAGAACAGCGACGAAATTCTACCGAGTGTTTTTAATTAAATTGACTTGCACGAAAATCGGGGGCGATTCAATGACGAGTACTTTTTCACGAATGTATAACCGGATTTTATCCGGAAAAGTAACTCGTACGACGACCAAAAGTCTTCGCCGAAGGGACTTTGTTCAAAAATCAATACTCCGTACTATTTATCTATCTAGCAAAAGTACGCGACTTGTTCAAAGCGGTTTTTCCTGGAGGAATATTTCAAAGCGGTTCTTCCTTGAGGAATATTTCAAAATGATTCAGAATATCGCGACTCAATCAAAGCGGTTCGTACTTCAATGTTTAAGTAGACAGTACGAGTGCTCGAAATGTAAAGACAACCACCAGGAGTAAGTCGGGGGTTCATATAGGTAAAAGCTTCTTTGAAAGTCACGTAAATTTGAAAAAAAGTTCACATGGCACGTACGAGTGAATAATGCTCGAAAATCACGTGCTGGGTCATCTTTCATCGATTATGTTTTGCACTTTATTTTTATTAATTGAACTTAATCTCTTCTTCAGCTATATTGATTTTGGTATTGATGATAAGTGGTTTTATCGTTCTTTTTCTTACTCTTTCATGGACAGTTTCTTGTTTCTAGGCTCCATATGCTGATACATTTATTATGTGTTTGCAACTTTTTAATTATATTACTACTTTCTATTTGTTTTACAGATTTATCATTGGTCGTATGTGCTTAAGTGGTTGCGGCTGACCATAAAAGTAATTACCTACTATGATTAAACTAATGTATTTACTATTCGGCTTTACGACGAGATTAGAGAATTTTTGAGGATGTATAACAGTCCTCCCTCCTCAGAATCCTCATCCCCCTCGATGAGTTTTGTTACTGAAATGCAATTGTTACCTAACATTTGTTGCTCATCATAAGGTGTATGATTGTGCACTTTATGTCAAAATTATTCTTGTATGGTATATGTATGTTTGTCGCGTGTTAAAAATTTTAAGTTATAGTGAATTCGTGAAAGATTTTCATGAGGCGCGTTTCATATTTTTATCGCAATATGAAATTAAATTAAGTATAATCGGGATGTTTTGAAAGTGTATATTGTTTGTGTCTGCGAGCTTCATGATTTATAAGGTGAGTGTAACTATCTTTCTTTGCTACGCGTGTACTCAATCGTACGAGGGTCCAGTTGCTATCTTGGTGTGTAGTTCACAAGATTTTCCTGTTGTCATCAAATTTTTGCAGGATGATATGAATGCCGATTGTTGCCGTCTTCTATTGGAGTGATCAGTAGAGCTTTGTTCACCATGGATAGCGACAGCTCAGCTTCATCAGCCGAAAGAACGAGATATGAAGATTTTTGCAGGACAGAGGGGCTTCCTCTTTGTCTTTGACTTATCCCTTTTGATTCTGATTACTAGTGCAAGTGTCGAGTCAGTAAAACCGGCTTCGAATTTTTCATTTGCTTCCGCGTCCAGATTATCAAAAAGTGATAGTTTGCGAAAACGAGTCGTTATAATTGAAGGAATCTTAGGCATTTTTCAGTTTGCGCTTTAGAAAGTGCATCTTGACAAGGCTGTTCAGGCTATCGTTTGTTTTTGTCACAATAATTTGTTCCTGGCAAATCCTGCATTTCCGTACAAATTCAGTGACTTGCTCACGGTGGCCTTTAAAAAAGTTAAATGATATTTTCAGATACCCCAAATTTATGAATAGGAGATGCCGCTTATTTTTATTTGAGTATATTAATTCACAATCTAACGATTGGATGGACAAAGTTATTTAAAAAAAATGTCCACCACTATCTGCACCAATTTTAATATGCGCTTGATTTATTCCACGGATTTCTTTAACGTCATCAATTAATTGTTGAATGTATTTACAAAATATAAAAGGTTCTTTTTTGTTCACTTCTTGATCTGATTTTTACCTATCAATTGGCATTTTGTAATATCAAAATGAGAATCAAGAGAATGATTAAAATTTCGGACTATTCACTATTCACTATTCCATCTTCTTTTTTATTTTTAGAAAGATTGACTATCATTTCTTTACCATGAATTCTTGACAACGAAATCAAATCTTTGTTTTCATCTGTATGATTTTCCAATTTTTCCGTTATTACCTGACTAGCAAATTGTTCTTTCTGTTTTTGATCTATTAAATTTAAGTTTAGTAAAAACTGTTTTTTAGTACACTCGTGTGGTTTACCTTGTCCAATCACCGATAAACCTTCTGCACACCTATAGTTCGCAGGTATCTTTTTTGTCTTAGCATTTTTACATTCTCATCTGGAGAAGGTATTAGATTTGTGTAAAATTTGACCCCCCCGGTTTTTGTC
>CAKNYM010045044.1:40987-62958 GCA_932195095.1 Andricus curvator | reverse complement strand
TAATGATTCTATAACACTATCAATACCGGGAGTGCTGCCTTCAAAAGTACTGTCCTTCATTAAAAGTTTTTGAAACAAATCAATTGTAAAACTTCAGAATTTAAATTGGAATCAAACAAATCAAATTTCAGTGTTTACAATTTCTAAACCACACGAGTGTATAAATGAAATCAATCACCATTCTTCCTACCTCAAATTCTTCTGCTGGATTATTTTCTTTTGCCGGAACAACCATGAAATGATCATATACATCTAAGTCCTTATTTTCGATCTTCGCATTAATATCATCGTCGTGAGCTTCATAAAACATTTCGATGTAATTTTCTTCATTTGGACAAGATGCTGCTACCGACTATAATAGCGAGTGAATATATTTAATATTATTTTGTCTACTCAAATTTTTCACTTTGATTGTGGCACTGACGAATTTTGTACTTCAAATTCTTTCACTTCACTATACAAGAACAAGTTTTTTTAATTCACCTACAATTAACATACACTTACCTCTTCTTTATTCAGACTTCTATATCGGAACCAAGAGGATGAAGGAATTGGTTCTTCTGATTCAGACTCTAAATAGCGTTTATAACCCTCAGATCTAGAACTGTCCATGATAATCTAAAAAATGTAAAACAATTAAAAAATACATATATTTCATAGGCAAATAGTTCAAGTAAAAAATTTTTATTTATCAAAAGCTATTTAAATTTTTGTGCTTTGCTTATTATTGAAGGTACATACTGCAATTCTCATTTAATTCTAATGATCAGTATTTTAGTTTATTAGTCGATGAATTATGTACTATCTTGGTTATTTATCTATTTGACTTGTTTGTATGGAAAAAGTTTTATTTATAATTCATACACTTGTTAGTGCTATGAAGAATTTTGTTCTGAAATATAGTTTAAATTTTAATAATATACCAAACCAAACTTTTACAAGTTTTTATTGACCTTTTTAAAAAATATAACATATTTTTCAGTGAAGTGTTCTAAAATAGTTTTTGAAACTTTCCTTGACTGGGGTGAGTCTTAAAACTGATTAAGAGTCAAGTAAAATTTCTACAATTACTGTTTCAGAACGCTTTACTGAAAAGATCGTTAGATTTTTCAAAATGTGAATGAAAACATTTAAAACTTTTACCTTCTTTAAGTTAAACCCCCTTTTACGCAAAAGGCATTCAAAGTAAACATTTTTTAACACTATAAGTACATTTATATTTTAAAATCGAATACATATACAGAACTGAATGATTTTTAATTCGATTAGTTGTTTAGTAAAATGGGGAATTTATTTTTGGGTTTAGAATTTAGATCCAACACCATTAATCTATAGTTTATAGTTATCTAACGTTTTCCAATGCCCTTTAAATTCAAAATGCACTTTCAGTTATGTTGTTTGCCTACGAAAATTAAAGAAAGATTTTCATACTGTGAATTGAAATTAACATTGTATTATTATTTTTTTTTAATAATGTAACGTATCTTAAGGTTTTTGTGGCTAGTTTTACAATTGACATCTATAAACTATAGATTAAGGGTTTTGGATCTAAATTCTAAACTCAAAAATAAATTCTCCATTTTACTGAACAACTAATCGAATAAAAATCATTCTGCTCTGTATATGTATTCGATTTTAAAATAGAAATGTACTTATATTGTGAAAAAATGTTTACTTTTAATGGTTGGTATTTGGTTTTTCTGATTTTCGCATTTTTGAAAGTCAGGTCGGGCGGGTAGCCCATTCAGCAGATGGTCACGCGCTCGCTAATCCACGTCCCCTTCTTGCATCATTCTTCACAATTTAGGCAAAAATTCTTGTTAAATAAAATGTTATTGTAGCTTGTGTCGTTTTTCCAAAAAGTTAATTTTTTTATTTTCAATATATTTTTACAACAAGAGTTTATAAGAAAACTTCTAGATTTTTGTTGGCTGAACAACTTTTGTCTTTTCATTTTTTTCGTCTCTTGTGTCGTTTTACCAAAAATTTAATTTTTATTTTTAATCTTATTTTTTAGGATTAAAAGAAAATCTACTCGTCCTATCTAAAAATTATTATAACAAATTTGAAGATCCTTTTTGGGTGAACATTTTTTTCCATTAATTTTTTTCGTACCTTGTGTTCTTTTTCAAAAAATTTAATTTTTAATTTTTAATGTTATTTTTTACGATTCAAACAAAAACTACGCGTCCTATTAACAAATTATTTATGATAAATTTTTTAGCTCTTTTTTGAAAGAGCAACTTTTGTCTATCTATTTTTTTCATAGCTTATGTCGTTTGTCCAAGAATTAAATATCTTTATTTTCAATTTTGTTTTCTTACGAATAAAACAAAAACTACATTTCTATCAAGAAGTGGTTTATAACAAATTTGTAAATCTTTTTTAAGTGTATAATTTTTGTCAATTCATCTTTGTTTTTGCATCTGCCATAGTTTGACCGCGAAATGGAATTTATTATTTTTCCTTATTTTTTGTGCGTTAAAAATTTAAATTTTCGATTTTTCAAGAAAATTCAAAAAGTTATGGTAATCTTGTGGGGCATTTAAAAATCAACGTTTTTCTTCTCTTTACTTTTTTCGTATCGTGCGTTGTTTGGCTTCAAATGTTAATTTTCGTTTGTTTTTTTGGATTTCAAAAAAGATATAACTCTGACAATTTTCATTTGATTAGAAAAAGTCATGAGGATGAATTGTTCAAATTTTCAAGCACTATGAATAGCCGCACATAGAATTTTCAAATATTGAAAAAAATGGTTTCAAAAATTTTCAAAATGCTCTGACTTTTTGAATTTTTATCCAAAATAGCTGGCTAATGAACTTGAACTTCACTTTCTGACACTAAAAGAGTGTAGCAAAGGCCAATCTAATAGAATTATTTGTTGTAAAAAACATTACATTCAAATATATTTTCAGTAAAATGTTTTCTAAAATTTAAAGGTGATGGCTCTTAGGTTAAAACTTTTAGCCAACATTTATTCAAATTTTTTAAACGACATAAACATATGTATAATAAAAAGGAAATTAAATTATGTTATGTGACGGGATTAATATTCACAAACAAATTAATTTATTACAAAAGATTTTCCGTGGAAAAATCTTTGTATTTTATTCAAGAAAATTAAAATGAGCATAAATGACACCCGACACGTAGTACGGTTGGCTTGAAACTAAGCTTTTTCTTTGAGAAGGAAAACAGGTTTTTGGGGCTCGGCGTCGCCCTGCACTTGGTGCTCGGTTTTCCTGTCAAACCTAGGAATTCGTCTGTTTCCTGTGTAACATACAGTGTCGTAGGATAACATGCAATGTCGTAGACTTAAGAATAGTAATAAGCATATACATAATATTAAAGTAGTGTGGATTCGTCACACCCCCCGACTTAGATTGAACTTAGTCTCTAAGTTCTCAATTTAACAGTTTTTGGAATCACTAACACATCGTCAACCTGGAGTGTGGGAGGTGTAGCAACTGCAGCATAATGAACCACTGGAGTTGCGTTAACGCTAGTTTTAACACAGAATAATTTTATACACAAGGTTTTAGGTATCCACTTAGAAACTAGTGAGAAGAAACCTGTTTTTTATGTACTATATATCGTAATTATTCCTATAGAAACGTACCCTAGATAAGTAACAAAGTCAGTTCCTGTTTCTACCCAATTTCTAGTTCTACGATGATTTTTTATACTTTGAAGTAAAATTTCCATTAACTCTAGGTTCTGTCTAAGTGCTTTTAAATTTTCATGATGAAAAGATTCGTGTACAAGTGGTAATTGTGGCCCTAGGAGTTCAAAGTCAGATTTCTCGATGGAATAAGATACATTTTTCTTGAATTGAATGTCGACCTTATGTTCGAGAGATTTTCGCATTTTTAGAATTGATTTCGGCGTTTGTATCACACAATAAGAGTTACTATAAAGCAAACTAGGTTCTGCTATTTCTATGTTTTGACTTAGTGATCCACAGAGTGTGCTTAACTCTACTTTATGTTCCGGAATAATAATATACTGATTAGGAACCTTCAACAGTATAAAAGCTAGTTCAGATATTTTGAATGCTGAGAATTGACAAATGTCGTTCGAAATTAATTTATTTAAATTTTTAATTTTGCTAGTTTCGCAATTTCGTATTTCGCTGATAAATATGTAGGTTGAACGCGTTTACAAACTCTAATTTCATCAAGATTTTTACATTGTTGTATAGTTAACCAGTCATTTGTTACATAAACACTTTTCTCAGGGTTTACAAGAATGATTTCATGAGTGGGAATTGGTGCTAGGAATCCGCTTCCATGATGGATAGGAATTGGGATTAAATGTAGGGTTTGTAGATCTTCATGTTCTAAGACAGTTACTTTAAGTAAGTATATCAATTTTTTGTTGACGATACTAACAGAAATCTCGGAGATGTCAATTATGTGTTGATAATTTTGTGGGATGAGTTTAACAGGGTATTTTTCATTCGAGTCCTTCTCAATTTGCTGAAGTTCTAACATTAAATCGGCAGGTGTCAGGATTTGTGGATGCATAATTCCATGCTTCCCGTCATTTATTGCATTAACTAATATATTTAAATCCTCGCTTAGTTCTGCTATAGCCATACTACAAAGTGTAATAATATTGGCTACAGCGAGATTCTTTTTGTTAATGTTAGTACTATTGATAATACTATTAAATTCTTTTACTAAACTTTCTGAATGTTCATTGAGTAAACGCAAGTCTTGGGAAGTGGAGCTGAACCAAGATTTTAGAATTCGAGTCTGGTTACTACACATGTTTAGTACACCTCTCTTATAACGACTAAAACCCATTACCTGATGCAACGTCACCCTCAAATCCTCAAGCCTATTTATTCGAGTTTTCAACGCTGTCAACTCGAATTCCTCCATACAATCAGTGCAAAGCTTAGAGGCTCTTTCATAGTTTTCCAGGATGTGCAGCAAACGAGCATCTATTCCCGTAGTGTCAATTGCCATTACGAACTTCCACGTTTGATGATAAAGTTTCGTGGTTCCCAAATTCTCGGCATAAATGGTAGTACCAGAAAGAGACTTGATGATGATATCTCTTCGTGTAAATTCGAGAATTAGTAGAGTCCGAAGCATCAACATGATAAATCTGGAAATTAATGGTAATAAGCCTTGAGTCTGTCTGAATGGATAACGAATCTTGCATTGTTAAAAACTATTTCGTAATTGTTGTGAGAGAGAGCTTTCAAAACTACAGCAGGTCCTTTCCAATCGGGACTCAGTTTGTTTTCCTTAGTATTTTCAATCAATACCAAGTCTCCCGGATCAAATAATTTTTGAGGTAATACTATCCTTGCGTCTTGTACCCGTTTGTATTTTTCCTTGCATTTTTCGATTCTTTCACGAGCTTTTCTGATGTATCTCTCATGTCTTTCTTGCCAAAGTTTCACTAAATCTGGATATTTTAGACTAGGCGTGGTGGCCAGTACAGAAGGGATGTTAGCATTTCTTCCGAAGGTTAATTCGAAAGGACTGAATCCAGTTCCTTCATGGACCATGGTGTTATAGGCCATACAAATAAACTTGAGAGTCCTGTCCCATTCGGTATGAAGGTCACTCATCGCTGTTCTAATTAGATCCTTGATGGTACTGTGGGTACGCTCTAAAGCGCCATTACTTTGAGGGTGAAAAGCTGTTGTCTTGACGTGCTGAATTCTAAAGAGATTCTCAAAATTTTGCATTAACTCAGAAACTAAGTTTTGACCTTGATCTGTCAATGTTTCGGTGATCCAAATACATAAATAAAATGGTCAAAAAGAGGTTCAATTATAGATTCTGACGATATGTTCTTTAAGGGAATTAAAACAAGATATTTAGTGAGCATGTCCTGAATCGACAGTATATACTCTTTAGATTGAGAGGTGATGGGCAATGGACCGAAAATATCCATCGCGATCTTGTCATTAGGCTCCACTGGGGTATCTGGTATAATCGCTTCTGAGCGTCTCTTGATCCTATTCAGTTTCTGTGTTTGACAGGTGTCGCATTTCTTTATATAATCCATAACATCGTTTTCCATATTTATCCATGTTCCCAAACTTCTGGCTCTTTGAATAGATTTATTCTCACCGAGGTGTTGAGCCATCATTGATCCATGACTCTCTTTGATGATCTGCTCTCTTTCTTCCTGAGTTAATTCTGTTGTAGCGTTGTAACACGTGTGAATTTTTAACTGAGGGTATTTAAAACTAATAAATGCAATCAAGATTTTGAGCCTCACGCGTTCCGAGGATGTAATAGTCGGATCGTTAAAATGCATCCTTAATATGGTGAATTTCTTTGATACTGGCCACTGAGCAGTGTGGTTTAAAATCTTCAGCCAATTCTTTTCTGCGTAAGGAGGCAGAATTTCAATATTTGGATCATTACTTGGCCTTTTTGAAAATCTTTTCTACAATTTACCATTCGCATTAGGTTTGTCTGATTCTCGAGTGTCTGTCCGATTAGAGAACCATTGATAATACTCTTGATATAATTGATGATCCGCCGGTGTTTCGGGTGTCGTATAGGATTCTCCTATTGGTGTTAGTGGCAGTATATCAGGCGTGTTTTCATTCAGTGTATCAAACGAACTGCCTGGGTAGGTTTCTAGGATCACCGTTGGATTTTCAAAAAGTGGTTTTGGAGTGCTCAAATCACGCTCGCTTGGTGCATTTAATATTTCTATATCTGGCAATTCGGCTTCCAAATCCACCTCATTTTCATTAGCAACTGTGCTAGAGGACCCATCATGGACAGGATGAATACGTGATAATGCGTCAGCAGCGGTATTCTCGCATCCTTTTTTGTATTCAATTTTGTACTCATATTCCGAAATTTTGTGTCTCCAACGAAATAACCTGGAGGAGGGATCTTTCACATTAAATAACCATGTCAAAGCCTGATGATCGGTAAGAATTGTAAATTTGTGGCCTAATAGATATTGTCTCAATCTTTTAATTTCCCAGATGATTGCTAACAACTCTTTTTCGGTAGTCGTATAATTGAGTTTCGCATCATTAAGGGTGCGAGATATATAACAACAGGGATGGCCGTCCTGAGACAAAATTGCTCCAAGTCCCACATTCGAGGCATCAGTGGTCAAGACGAAATTTCTTTCAAAAACTGGATATCTTAAGACTGGTGCACTGCACAGGACATTTTTTAATTCATCGAACGCTTTATGGCACTCCGACGTCCAGATAACAGGATTTGAGGTTTTAGTGAGTTCTGTAAGAGGTTTTGCAATAGTTGAATAATTTTTAATGAATTTTCGATAGTACCCTGAAAGCCCTAGAAAAGATTTTACATGAGTTGCGCTTTTTGGGATAGGGAATTCTGTAACCGCTCTTAATTTTGCCGGAATAGGCTTAACTTCATCTTTAGTGATTGCATGGCCAAGGTATTCTAATTCAGGTCTCAAATACGCACATTTATCCGGTTGCAGCTTGAGGCCAGTTTGGCGCAGTCTTTCGAACAGTGTCACTAAATTCCTATTATGTTCCTCGATTGAAGATCCAAACACCACGATGTCATCCAGGTAAACCATGCATATTTTCCCGTTTAGTCCTTTCAAAGCGGTGTCCATCATTCTCTGGAACGTACCAGGTGCATTTCTTAGGCCGAAAGGCATTCTTTCAAATTCAAAATGTCCTTCCGATGTGGTGAATGCCGTAAATTTCTTCGATTTCTCTTCCATAGGGATTTGGTGGAAACCCGAACTTAAATCGAACGCGGAGAAAAACTTTGCCTTTCCCAAATGATCCAAGATCTCTTCAATCACTGGAAGAGGGTAGGCGTCTTGATCCGTAATTTCGTTGATTTTTCGGAAACCTTTCGTCAGCATTTCATCTACTTGTATCTTTATTTCCCTTTTGTGACGCTCGGGATGCCTGTACGAGCGGTTATTAATTATCTTGTCCTCCTTGAGAACTATTTTATGCGTTGTTAATACTGAGCTAGGCAACGGATCTCCGGGTAAGGAAAAAATATCATTGTAAGATTGTACGATCTTTCCTATACCTTCTTGGAAATCTGCTTCAATGTGATCCAATCGGGTGTTTTCTTTGAGAAGTCTCAAACGTTCGGCTAATCGCTTGTGATCTATGTAGTATATTCTTTCATCACTTTTGCCCAATTTGATGTGTTCGTAGGAGATCTCGTTCCAATTTATCTTTTTGATATTCGATGCTTCATTAGCTAACGGTATAGTAATTGCCTGATCTTGGATACGAAATATAGAATCGGGAATATGGGGATTGTCAAAGATTCTTACGTGACCTCTAGAACGATTTACGGGTATTTTTATCAATTTAACTTGATTGGGGGGAACAAATATTCCATCTTCGTTTAATTTATGTTTTCGCTGATTTAACTCTAGGATATCATTAGATAGATTATATGAGTACTGACGCATGAAGGGCAATCCCAATATACCGTCCTCAGGAATTGGAAAGTTATCAGGGATTATGTAAAAAGTGTGAATTTTGTCTAAATATTGCATGTCGAATTTAAATTCCGATGTATGTTTATCTTTTCCCATTCGAAATTCTTTAATACAAGTTTCCTTAGATATTGTTTTGGGTACATTGAAGTCTTTAATCAAATTAATTGAGGATCCTGAATCCACGAGGAGTCGTATGTCTCCTTTGAACTCGCTAGGTCGGATGAGTACTGATTGCAATCGACCAGATATGTTTTTGATTCTATCAATGGATTCTCGTCGCATGTTATTCCGTTTTCGGGTTCCACCGAATCTTCGAGGGAGTCGATCTCCGTAATGTTGTTGAGTCTTTGAGGAGGACGTTTCGGATTCTGGCCTGATCGAAAAAATGGTGAGTTCCGTTTTTGGTAATTTTGCACGGCATAATTCTACTGACGTTCCTACAGTTAAGTTCTGTTTTAAGGCTGTATATAAATCATCGAACTTACTAATCCGGATGAACCTAAGAGCGCGTTTGGCATTACCGGTGATTCCTTCTGTTAATATAAGATCTAGCAGAAGATCTTGCTGAGAAGACCTAAGTCTGGCGCGTTTGACTGTACGTATAAAGTCTTGTACTCCCACGTCATCGTGCCCGTTAAGCACCTCGACTGTACGTATAACGTCGTTCGCTGGTAGCAAGGGAGCGTGGGGGAGGCTTAGGGCTTGTGCTTGCTCGTTCGCTCTATCTGTCGAAACAGGAATGTCACTGTCATCCCTAGAGTCTTCAGAATCGCTGTCACTTTCTCTTTCCGGTGCCTGAGATGCATTTCTCGTGACTCTACTTCCCTGTCCCGCATCCTTATCATCATCTTTGGTCAATAAAGCGTCATTTTTCCGAGCTAACGTTTTTATTTCCGCAGCCCTTTTCACGTTCTCGCCATTTAAAACACGAAGGTTATTTTTCAGCAAAATTTGATTTTCCTCAAGGATACTTAATTTCGTTAAGATCTGCTGAAGCGAATCTTCAATGTTACCCTGGGGTTGGGGTTGAGTCATCGTGGGGTTATTTGAAAAAGTGCAATTATCAGGAGAGAGCGATTCAGGAGAGGAGGTTTCGGACTCTGGGAGATCCTGGCCTGATAAATGTTTAATATATGATACGAAAGCCAGTTTGACAATTTATACAAACAACAACAACAACAAAAACCGGTAGGATATTCTGACGACACACGCACGCAGTCAAATTTGATTAAGAGATAATTAAAATCTAAATCGACTTACAATAATGTTGCTCTAGTTTTGAAGAGGAAGACTGAAAGAGAACGGGCTGGTCCGCTGGATGTTGTTCACCGTGATGAATCAATCAGCATATCCAATCAGCTTGGCTGAGTGACGTCTCTCCCTTTTGGGACTTTTATTTCCCACAGAGTTTCTGTCAAGCCTACTTAATTCAGCCTGATTACGAATTACCTGGTAATTTCCAGTGAAATTTCTTCACCGTATAATGGTTTTCATGGAATTTTCGTTGGCCGTAGACAACACTTTTTTTTTTGTACTTCACAAAATTTGTTGCACAAAATTTTCGTTGACCGCAGACAACACTTTGCAACACTTCACAAACCTTTCAGATTCTTCGCGAAGATCCTTTGAGTTTGATTTTCTCAAAATCGTTTCAAAGGATCCTGGCAGGATCGCCAAAATTTGTCACGGGATTAATAATCACAAACAAATTAATTTATTACAAAAGATTTTCCGTGATTTTCCAAAAACCTGTAACAGGTTTTTGGGCCCTGCACTTGGTGCTCGGTTTTCCTGTCAAACCTAGGAATTTGTCTGTTTCCTGTGTAACATACAGTGTCGTAGGATAACATGCAATGTCGTAGATTTAAGAATAGTAATAAGCATATATATAATATTAAAGTAGTGTGGATTCGTCACAGTTAAATCAAAACATTAATACTTACGCTTCGACTATTGATGTAGGCAGTTACAGAATTCGAAGAAAAACTTTAAAAACCACACGATTCTGCCGGTATAAACAAACGCGTCCACATGATTCTTCTTTCTGCTCTTAACCTTCCATCGATAGGAATCATAACTGTAAAGGTGCTTCCACACTTTTATCCATGGTTAAAAAATATCGTCACTGTAAAAATTTATTTATAGCAAAACTTTTCATCTTTCATTCATCATTATTTCTTTCGTTGAACTACAGGAACTCATAGGAATGAAATTTCATTTAACAAATTAGTTTTCGCAAAAAAATATTTATTTCCTTTTGAGCACAGTCGATGTGTACGCACCAAGCGACTAAAAATTTCTCTTAATGGATGAGTGCGCATGCGCAATGTGCACGTGATCAAAACAAAATATCAACGCGAGAATAAAGAAACACATGTTCGTGCCGGTAACACTGTATTCAGTTGTGGAAATTTATTGCAAAAAAAATTTGATAAAGAAGTCGGACAATAAATTAAAAATGGCAAATACGTCGATATCACACGCGTACGTCCTATTTACCAATGGAGTTAAAAAAAAACAGTGTCAACTAAGTGCATCGAAAAAACTAAGTGTCCAAAAACTAAGAACGACTTCCTTCGACATCATAAATATAAAATATGGATAAATGGACACAAAGAGGAATGTGACTTATTGTTGAAAGCTTTTATCCTTCTTTTGGGAGGTAAGTTCAAAACCGAATATTTCACATATAAATAAAGTTGACAACTTTTAATTTATTCGATCCTTCCAACAAATTTTGCACTCTCTTCCCCTCTTGTCCACCATGTCATCACTTCTGCATGATTTCATAATTAAAATTGTCTATTAGAAAAATCGAAGATTTACTTGTGTTTTTGTCGTCCAAAAGTAATACGAGAATTTAGTAGGAGATTACTAGACAATTTTTTGAATTGGAAATTTCAACGTGGTGGCAGCTGTACATATGATTAAAATTTTTGTTCAACCAATATATGGGGCAGAATATGTCAAGTGTTCCCACCTAAAATTATTTTTTTTTTGGGGGTTGAAACTTGGCTGAATTATAGTCCTAGTGGACCTATATTAATTCACCAAATCATAGGTTAATTTATCAAACGGTTATCAATATACAGGGGCCTGAAGTTTTCACTTTTTCAGGGGCTTTTTCACCTTCACGTTAGTGTAACTTCTTTTAGGATTATCCGATTGGACTTCTATTACAGTGTTTTGGAAAGCGATTTTCATGTACTTTAAGACTATCACAACAATTTTTTCTTTCATTATGATTTTTTTAAAATCAAAATTAAAACTGAGTTTTTGAAAAAAAAACCATACTTAAAATTTGTTTCCACTTTAAAAAAAAAGTTTTTCTACACTCTTCAAAGTCATGCAGAAAAAAAGTGGGCTGGAAATAATTTCATGATCAAATTCAGATTTTTACGCTCGAGGGGGCCACATTCAACTTACGCAGCGTCCGGGCACGAATACTGTTAGGTTGAACTTCCCTCCAAGCTTACATTTAACTATCTTGAGATGATTTTTTGTGTGTACCCTACTAAAACAAAAGTCAGGAATCGTCACAAATGGTCAGAAGTTCTGACGATTCCTGAACATCCTGACCATTCCTGACGAGTCTGACGATTTCTGAAGATATGCTAATTCACATCCTATAAGGTAGCTCATCGGCTAGGACCACAGGTAGGCCAACCCAAAAGGATTAAAAATTGAAAATAATTTTTTTTTCAATGTTGCATATACAGATTCAAAAGTTAGAAATTCAGAATCTACGGGTTTCGACGATTTCAGATACCTAAAAATTGTCCTAAAAAATTTAAAATTAGATTAAATATAATGTATCTTGTAAAGAGAAAGAGATACGTCAAAACGGACAACATTTTCAGATTCACCTTGCAGAGTCATTTAATATATAAATATTATTAATTAAATAGAAGTAAAAAGAGAATATGCATAAATAAATATAAATAAATAATATAAATAACCTGGGAAATATAAAAGGGATTAGGTTTTATGGCATTCTATTCTTGGATCCCTAATAAAAGGATTATCCTTCGAACCCAAGCTCTGACGATTCCTGAACATTTCTCACGCATTTTGACTTCCTGACGATTTCTGTCGAGAAACGTAACAAAAGTGGTCAGAAATGGTCAGAAGTCCTGACTTTTTTTCTGACGATTCCTGACCACTTTCTTTTTACATGACTCCAAAGAGTGTAAAAAAGCATTTTTTTTCAAAAAGAAAAAAAAAATTACAGTGTGGTTTTTTCAAAAAATCAATTCTAATTTTGATTTTCGAAAAAAAATGAAAATTCATAATAAAAAAAATGTTATGGTAGTTTTAAGATACAGGAAAGGAGCTTTACAAAACACAAGAATAACAGTACAATCGGATAATCCTGAAAGAAGTTACACTAACGTGAAGGTGAAAAAGCACCTGAAAAAGTGAAAAATTCAGGCTCCTGTATATTGAAAACCGGTTGATAAATAGATCTATGGTTTGGTGAATTATTAGAGGTCCACTAAAACTATACTTTAGCCCAGTTTCAACCCGATCAAACAAAACAATAATTTTAGGTGGGAACACTTGTCGCATTCTGCCCCATATATACATATTATAGGTCTTATTATATTTATATGTTCTCTTTTCAGAAAGCGAAGAAGATATTGAGCAACAAAAGGAAGGAAAACGCTTAAAATTCCCTAATAAGCGAAACATGAGTTTCTCATTTAAGGATGAACGCGAAATAAAAGTGCCAGAAAGAAGGAATGAAAGAAGAAAATTGAGAAAAGTAAGAAACATAATCAGACTGTTCAAACTGACATATGAATGAAAATTATATATCTTTTTATATATCACTTATTTAACTGCGATAATAATTTTGATGCTATAAATAAGTTAAGATGTGGACGATATTTTCTCTTTACAATTTTTCCCCCTTGAAAATTAATACTTTTTTATACATATTGAAGTCATTGAAATAAAAGTGATTGATAAAAGTTTAATCCATTATACAAGTTGATGTTCGGAATAATTTGTTAATTCATTTATAAAAGCAATGTTGTAAATAATTATACTGTATACTTGAAAATTATGTATTGATTGATTATTGTTATTATTAAACTATTCTTAAACTTTTCGTAAATTGTAAAAAGAAAACTTGAGTCCCCTACCAAAGTTGCACAGGAACAGGAAAACGAAAACATTTTAATGAAACACTCAAACTTAATGAAAACACGGAATATCCTGATTGAAATCTCTGATGATCATGATTTGGAATTGGATGATGACAAGAATAATAGTACGTATCTAGTAAAAAGCATTGTACAGCTTTAACCCAGATTGCACAAAATTAAAGGTTTAGACAACGTCCTAAAAATGTCTTATGTCTGGCCAAATGACCTAAAATGTTCAATGTTCCAAAAAATTTTACAGGGCGTTTTTGAAACGATTTTTATATTTACGTCCATAAATTTTGTGCCCATTGGGAATTGCTATTAATTTTACATTTTTATCTATATTAATTTATGATAATTCTCATTATAGGAGCAACCAAGGACTTGAATGAGCTGCAAGCAGATGATATGCGTTATCTTCAGGATGAGAAGGCAATCATGCGAGACTCAAATGAAAATGGTATTGCATTATAGTATTTAATTGCATATTTTATCATTAAATTACGTATTATTTTATTTTACTAAATACGTTATCATCAATACGTTATCATCTTGAGGATGAGGATAAAATTATGCAAGATTCGAACAAGAACGGTATTTTTCAAATAATGTTTATACTTATGCCCTGGCGGACCGAACGGAACAGATACACTACAGCGTATCCTTATAGTATCCACATCGTATCCTCTCCGTATCATGCAAGAAAAACTCATTAAAAAAGAAAGATTAACATTTCACTTGTTGAAATTCGGATTCTACGTGAAATTTTGAGTTAAAAGGTCACGGAGTAATCGCAATAGTTTTTCTTGCAACATTAAAAACTTGAAAAAAATATAATACTTATCGATGACGTGCGCTGAAGGCGACTTCAAACGCATCGTCGTTCAGTAACAGTTAATAGGCGTTATCCGTCGATGATGCGTTTGAAGTCGCGTTCAGCCCACGTTATCGATAAGTATTATATTTTTTAAAAGTTTTTAATGTGGCAAGAAAAACTATTGCGATTACTCCGTGACGTTTTAACGCAAAATTTCACGTAGAATCCGAATTTCAACAAGTGAAATGTTCATCTTCCTTTTTTAATGAGTTTTTCTTGCATGATACGGAGAGGATACGATGTGGATACTGTGAGGATACGCTGTAGCGTATCCGCTCCGTTCGTTCGGTCCGCCAGGGTGTACATCCCTTCTAGAAATAATTCATTGAAAACAATTCAGAACGATAGAACGAAATTCGAACTGTTTCTAATCGTGTTTCTTAATCGTGTGTGCACGATTGGGAACGATTGAGTGTTGCAAAGTTTCAATCGTTCCCAATCGGGCCAATCGGTAGTAGGATTTCGAGGTTATGAAGTGGCAATTTGATGGCAGCACTTTCGTCTCGCGGGAATTATTTGAAAACATTTATTTACTTTTTTCGAGACAACATATTTTAAGCAATATGTTCATTTAAAAAATTGAATAAATGTTTTGTAATAATTTCCGCGAGCTGACAGTGCTGTTATCAACAAATTTGCCAATGTGGTGAAGTTTTTTCATCAAATTATTCATTTCATTGTCTATAATTTTGTATAAAAAACGTGTAATTTATCAACTAAATTACTTAAAGTATCTTAGGTACAGAACAATTAGAATTGACTGAGAGTAAAGCTACTCAGATTCTTTCTCATATTCTAATATCGTACGGATATTAGTATTTTTACTTGTTAATTCGTCACCCTCTGTCCCACTATCACTCTCACTTCGAAGATTCATCATTTTAATTTGAAATTCATCTTTTTTTGGTGAAACTTCAACTATTTCGTTGAAAATCGATATTTTGCATTAAAAATTAAACTATTTGTTTGAAAATTTATGTACTTTGTGGAAATTTTGACTTTTTTTGTAAAATAATAATCTTTATGACTGGAAATTCATCTTTTTGACATAAAATTCAACTATCCTTTTTTTAAAATGTTTTTTGGTTGAAAATTACTATTTGTTTAAAATGAAAATGTAACTATTTTTGCCTAAAAACTTATTTATTCAATTTTTGGTAGAAAAATTCTCTTTTTTAGTTGGAAATTCGTCTTTTGGTAGAAATTCATGTTCTTGGTCCAAAATTCCATTATTTAAGTTAAAGATTCATCATTTGAGTAAAAAATTCATCTATCTGGTTTAAAATTCAACTATTTCAGTTAAATATTTACAATTTTATTTGAAAATTCATCACTTCGTTTGTTTGGTTAAATATTAATTTTTTTAATTGAAATTTAATTATTTAAGTTTCGGTTGACAATTTATATTTTTTAGTAAAAATTAATTTTTTTGCTTGAAAATTCAACTGTTTCAGTTGAATATTAATTGTTTTAGTTGAAAACTCTTATGTTTGGTTTAAAATTATTTTTTTTTACTAAAAATGTTACTTTTACATTTTCGGTTAAAAATTATTATTTTTTAGTTCAAAATTCAACTATTTGGTTGAAAATTAGTCTTCTTTAACCCTTAAATGACACCGTGGATCCAAAAGACCCCAGACCTTTTTCAAGGTTCCATGAAAAATCGATAAATTGTTTTTTTTTCAATAATTTTTTTCGCCGTCAACAAATAAAAATCCTGCAACTATGGGGCATTATTACAATAAATAAACGTTTGAAATATAAGGACAAAAATTTTCAGATCGAAATGTTAATAACTTTCAGAATTATTGCATGTTTTCCGAGCTGGGGTCCAACGGCCCCCATGTGTCATCTACGTGATTATTTGGAGGTGTGTCATTTAAGAGTTAATCAACAATTCAACTATTTTGTTAAAAATTAATGTATTTTGTTGAAAAATTGTATTTTTTGTACAAAATAATTATTTTTATTTGAAAATTAATCTTCTGGTTTAAAAATTCATCTTTTTGGTTGAAAATTCAAGTGTTCCAGTTGAATATTCATAATTTTAGTTGAAACTTTTTTTTTTAATTTAACTATTCAGTTCAAGATTCATAATTTTATTTGAAAATTCATAACTTTGGTTGAAAATTCAACTTTTTTGTTGAAAATCCGTTTTTTTTTGGTTGAAAATTAATTTTTTCAACTAAAAGTTTAACTATTTCATTTTTTTTGTAAAAAATTGATATTTTTAGTGGAAAATTTAAGTATTTTTGAAAAATTCATTTATTTTGCAATGTTCTGCTTGTTGTGTTAAAGGATGTTCAGAATGAACGTCATGAATTAAAATAAATGTTTGCGTTTCCCGTCAAATATGAAAATGTTACTTTTTGTTGACTGGGAAAATTGAAAAACTTGACCGGGAATTTGAAATCGTCCGTTGAATGCCACCCTTGAAAATGTCTGTGCTTGGGGAAGGAAAAGCAGTTGTTGCGATGATTCCCGCATGTATTTAATACAATTTTGAACTATTTCACCTGTAAATACTACAATTTTTAATGTTTAAATTTAAAAATAGTTTAATCTGTAAGAGTTTTTAAATAGTTAAATCTCCAAGTCCATTTCTGTCAATTATTGTTAATTTATTTAACTTTTTGATTACATAAAGCCTTCTGAACAATCTAATACTATAAAATAAAAAATTTGAAACCTTTAAAATTCAAAGATTTTAAGATTAGGCATTGCAAACCAAATTATTTGAAATAATAAAAATTGAGTATTTGACATATTTAAAACTAGAAATTTTCGAGAATTTCAAATCATACTTATTTATAAATTCAAAATTGTTATGCTGCAAGACATTTAAAAAGATTGGATAAGTTTTTCTACTAAAAATTAAAAGAATTTAATGAGTTACCTACACTTTATTTAGTCCGAGTTTAAAAATATTGGCGCCATCCTACGTTTTAATGATTCCAATCGTTTCCAATTGGGTATCCATTATTCTGAATCAGAGGTTAAGTTGTCACTACAGCATTTTAATATTACGATAATTATTTACAAGCGGGTTTTTACGCTTTCAAACAAAAAATTGTCAACAATATGAATTTAAAAAGAAGTAAATAAACGTTTTACAATAATATACTCGCTAAATCAAACTAGTACTGCCTACTTGATAAAGACACTATATCACTGTCACATCGTTAGATGGCATGATTTTTACGTACCGTTAACCCACATAATTTCGACTCTTCATTCGGTATACCGCCTGAACAAACATTATATTTTTTGTACTTGAAATTTTTGTTCAATTGTTAAAAAATTAATTTCCAACCTATAAACACGTGCGCGTCATGTGTGTTAAAAACGAAAACTACAGAGGGCGCACTGCAGGCAAGTGCATTTACTCAATTCAACCCGATTGGAAATAATTGACACAATGAGCAACAATTTAAACCGATTCAACTTTTGATCACGCTTAATCGTTATGAATCGTGTCCAATCGATTATTTCTAGAAGGGATAATATATTGCAAGTTGCTATACACTTTCTTAATATTCACAGATGGACATGAACTACAGGCTTTTGCTATGGAATCCAATTCTTCGATTTTAGATCGTATTCGATTAAAATCTCCCTTATCAATAGACAGGAAGAAAAGGGAAGTTC
Organism: Andricus curvator; assembly: GCA_932195095.1. Classification (NCBI taxonomy): domain Eukaryota; kingdom Metazoa; phylum Arthropoda; class Insecta; order Hymenoptera; family Cynipidae; genus Andricus; species Andricus curvator. The sequence continues at coordinate 44,832 of CAKNYM010045044.1, read as the reverse complement.
TACCCACGTCTCACTCCAGTTCTGTAGACACTGAACTAAGAAAAATATCGGTGGACCGTGAACATGAATTACAAGAAAGAGGACTATTACGAAATACAAAAAATGATCTAAATGATTACCAAGTATGCAAATATGTATTAAAACTTTATTTTCAATAGGCCTACTAGCGAGTCATTTTTGCTACTTTTTAAAGATGTTTCTTTTAAATATTTCATAAGTTTTACAGTTTCTCTTACACACAATGTTTTCTATTGGACAGATGAGAAAAGGGGAAGTTTCACCCACGCCTCATTCTAGCTCTATGGACACTGAACAAATAGAAATGTCGCTGGATCGTGGACTTTCTTCTAAACCTACAAATTATATAGCTAGAGAAGTCCCGATCTCCCATTCAAGATCTCGCCAAATTGCACTTTTAAGTTCGAAAGAGATGTGTAGAAAACCATCACTCAGACACAACTCCAGTTCTACAGACTCCGCAACTTCTGAGGGTAATAGAAATCTATTTCGTCCCCTCTCAACATCTGCTGCAAAAGAATGTGGGGAAAAAAGACCATTATGAAACGCAGAAGGTAGAAATAGGTTATCTACCATCAAGACTCCTAGCCCAACACAACGAATTGCAACATCTTCTTTAGGAGAATTCAGAGGAAGAGGACTAAGTACAGAAGAGAATCTAGATGATGACCAAGTATACATATATTTCTTTATATTTTATTTTATATAAGCCTACAAGTGCGTCACATTTACTACATTTACTACTTTTATGTTTTTTTTTCTTTCGCTTGCATCACGAGTTAAACCATTTTTCGTAAAATATTTTATTTATAAAGATCCTTTGAGATTAAAAAATTTACATTTAAACATAATTTGTATTTTATAATAATAAAAAAATGCTTGCTTTCGTTTTAAATAAAAATAATAATAAAAATGTAGCTAATACTTTCTGTGATGAGAATGTAAAAATAATTTTTCGTTGGCAATAAAAATAAAAGTCTACTTACAAATTGTTTAATGTACTACGAAAGATTCTTTAACTTTCCATAATAATATTTAATTATTAAAATTGATACTAATTTTATCAATATAATTTATTTCCTGATTTAAGACAAATTTTTATAATCAAACTTATTTGTAAATAATCTTATTTCTAAAATTTAATAGTTCAAATTGAAAATGTCATAACATTTTTTTACAAATATTATAAGCAGAAAACAGTGATATGCTTAAAAACAGATATTATTTCTTATATCTGACTTTTGTTTATTTGAAACGGATTCATTTGGGCGAAAACATATATCTGCACAGAGATATTTGGGAGACAATACAAAAGAAAAACGATGCCAAATTTGTAAAGGACTTGGCGGAGGTCTTTTGGGGTAGAGCAGCTCTAAAGAAAAGATGTCTACAAGAAAGTAGAGCTAATAAAGAGAATGTCACGAATGATGATTTCAGAAAGGAAATGACACCGAAAAAAATACTATTTATTAAAAGGCAAGTAATTCATTTCTTCATTTTACTTTTTTCCGCCTCAAACATTTGAATATTCAGAGTGTTTGATTCAAGTTTATACATGTTTTCGCTCTATGCACGCATACTTGTGTTGGAAAAAAGTCACATCACAAAGCCAAAACATTTATAATAATAATAATATTTGTTAAGTAAAATAAAGTCTTTGAATTTTGAAGTTATAACTTTGATTCAACACCCATCAGTTGAATATTTACTTTCTACTTTCAGAACGTTCAATTATATTTTCTTTTTACAGATTTATTATACAAAAAAGTAACTGACGCTGGCGTTAAAGGAACACTTCGGGCACTCCGAGTACGAAAAATATCCAAATATATGTCTGATAAACTATATGACGTACGCAACAGATTGAAGTAATTCTACCAATTTCGAAGCACAGTGAATATCAGAGATTTATTTAATTTTTTTATTAAAAATTCGACGTCGTCTATACCATTAAGCTATTTCCCTTTCAGCGAGCCTCTAGGGGTAAGCGTGACACTACCCGATTCGGGTAGTGTTTCTAGGTGGATAGTTTCTTGTAGTAAATAACTACAAGTGTGGGCTCACCACACCCACGGCCGCCAACAGCAACGCAGTAGTATCAGACGGTCACCCATCCAAGTACTAACCGCGCCCAACACTGCTTAACTTCAGTGATCTAACGGGAACTGGTGTTTCCAGCGTGGTATGGCCGTAATTTTCATTAAACATTAAAAACTTTTAAAAAATATAATACTTATCGATAACGTGGGCTGAAGGCGACTTCAAACGCATCGTCGACGGATAACGCCTATTAACTGTTACTGAACGACGATGCGTTTGAAGTCGCCTTCAGCGCACGTCATCGCCTATTGGATTATGACGTAGGCATGGCCCTACGTCGCACCTTCCCCCTTTTTAAAAAGTTGTTACGGTGGAACAACTTTTTCAATCAATCTATAGTATTGATTTAAATTTATAGTTACAGTCTGTGTCAGAAGAAAGGAACCGCAATTTTTCAAAAAGTATGAAAGATATTTATTTAATTTTTTTTTACATTGAAGTATATTCAAAATTACAAGTCGCAAGTATTTAATATGCCGCATAATCCCCATCGTTGTCAAGTATAGCCTGGTCCCTTCTTGGCATACTTTCAACCAGCCTTTCCGCGTAGTCCGTGGACAAACAGGAACAAATTTTGCGGATAGCGCGCATCAGTTGTTTGAAATCGTGGATAAGCTTTCCAGCGAGTTGGGCTTTCATAATTCACCACACATTTTCAATGGGGTTGGCATCTGGGGAGTGGGAAGGCCCTTTTCGCTAGCCCATGCCTTGCGTTTTCAATATGTCTCTCAGAGAGCAGAGGTTTTGATGTCGCGGGACGGTAATTAACGTTTCCCTCCTTCAAATGCAGCTCAATGGTCTTGATACTGACGTGTATTGCCCTCTTAGCGAGAAGAGTGCGAGCCTGGAGCAATCGCAGAGAAGGAATCTGCTCGAACAGCTGCAGAATCGCCTTGTCCTGCTTGCTCGTGGTCGCTCGCTTCACCCTGGCGGACCGAACGAACGGAGCGGATACGCTACAGCGTATCCTTATAGTATCCACATCGTATCCTCTCCGTATCATGCGAGAAAAACTCATTAAAAAAGAAAGATTAACATTTGACTTGTTGAAATTCGGATTCTAAGTGAAATTTTGAGTTAAAAGGTCACAGAGTAATCGCAATAGTTTTTCTTGCAACATTAAAAACTTTTAAAAAATATAATACTATATCGATAACGTGGGCTGAAGGCGACTTCAAACGCATCGTCGACGGATAACGTCATATTTTTTTAACCCTGCTGGAAGTAAAGAGATAGAAATCCTATCTCTTTCTATCTCCTTCTGTCTCTGAGATAGAAAGGGATAAAAATTGTTTATCCCTTTCTATCTCTCGCCTATACCCTCTATCTCTTTCTATCTCCATATCCATCCACATCCACGCTTATCTCTTTGAATCTCCTATTTTTAATCCCTTTCTATCTCTTATCTATCTCCGTTTATACCTTTCTATCTCTTGTCTATCTCCGCCTATATCCTTCTACCTCTTGTCTATCTCCGTCTATCTCTTTCTATCTCCATCTCAATCCACATCAACGCCTATCTCTTTGAATCTCCTCTTTTCTATAACTTTCTATCTCTTGTCTATCTCTACCTATCTCTTCCTATCTCTTTGTCAATGACCATTATCTCCTATCTCTTTTAATCCCCATTTCTCTATTTCTTTATATATCTCGCCTATTCCTGTCTATCTCTTTCTATCTCCTTGTCAATTACCGTTATCTCCTATCTCTTTTAATCCCCACGTCTC
>CAKNYM010045044.1:0-16540 GCA_932195095.1 Andricus curvator | reverse complement strand
TACGTAATTTAAGTACGTCCCTTAAAATATAAAATATTATGGTCTTTGAGGCACTGACATTCTAAAAGTGGAGATTTTATTTATATTATTTTTGTTACTTACGATAGCTACGCAAAACTACCAGGTATCAAGTTGATGCGGCAAATGGATCAAAAGGATGCAACGTTTTGATACCTATATTCATGATCAACTTGATTCAAATTTCGAGATCAATTATCTGTCATAAAATTTCAACTACTCAACACATTATAAATTACTTAAACCTCTTACCTGAATAATGATCAATTGTTGATGATCGTTTAAAATTAAATTTTTAATGAAATTTTGCAAAAATCATTTACTTAGCTCCGTTTATTTAAGTTTATGGTTATTGAGGTTGTGGCTGTTTGTTTACAAATGTCAGCAAATCTCGATCAAGGATTGATTATCGAATTGCAGAACTTGAATTTGGCAGAAAGAATGTTTTTCGAAAATCGACAACTGTCATTCTGGTTTGTATACTGATGCTAATAAGCCTTGAAGTTGCTCTCCTTTATTTTCATTGATCCTCTAAAGCGAATCATATTGATTTGAAATTTTAGATCAAAATAGCTGCAACAATTTGATACCCCAAGTTTTAGTGTGATAATAATTAATTGCAAGATATGACTATTCATGGACCTTATAATTGTCATATAATAAGACTGTACAGTTCGTTACAAATTATAATTGAGTCATTCAAGCTGTCTTCTTGTGAATATAGAATTGTAAAAAATTACATCAAAATACGTTACATATCAACTTGTATATATATGAGGTGTCCAAAATTGTCTTTTAAAAGTATATATCATTCGACACAGAATTTCACGAAACGTATGAATCAATAAAGTCTCAGGAAAGAATTTTTGGTAACTGGTTTGAAAATCTTAAAAACCAGTATCTCTTTTATGTAGAAAAGAATTTTGCAAAGCACCTTATCCTTTGAATTTGGGATTTAAACCTGCAGGTAATGAAAATCAGGTATATACTCCGAGCGAAAGGATAGGCGAGCTTCTGAATCCACTTTGAGGTCGCCTTGAAAGCTTGAGTAATTCTTGATTAACTTTCGTGTTGAATTATCTCTTTAAAATATACATAGGAAATTTTGTATTTTTATATTAAATATTTTCAAACAATCGTCTTATCTCTTACATCCTGATACACTGATGAATCTCTCTAGCGATATATATATTTAAATTGAACAAATTAAAAAAACAATATGAGAAAAATTCGAATCACATTTTAAAAGAAAACTTAAAACCTAGAAGGTTTTAAGTGTTTGAAAAGATTAAAAAATAATAAAAAATTTGAAAACATTTTAACAGTTTTTTGATAAAGTATAGATTTTTGAAGATTTAGAAAAAAATGTTATACATGCATGCATGAGAGATTTCTGAGATGGGTAATGGGGGTTAGTTGGAGTTGCCCAGGATACATGTTAAGGGAAGAAATAGGAAGGGAAAAAATGGTAACTAGACAAATTAAGAGAGCCTGGAAGTTTGAAGAGAAACTGAAAAGGGGAGAAGGGAGCAGAATAGCACAAGTGTGCTTGGACGAAGTTCGGAATAAGGAGACGAGAGGCAATTTGGGAAATTCGAAATGGGAGGAAGAAAGGAAAATAATGAGGAGGGCTTGTGATATACAAGAAGGGGTACTGGAGTGGGAGAACATAGAGTTAGAGCTATTAGTAAAACAAGGAGAAGAGAGATGGATAAAGATTATGGATTCGAAGTACAATAGATGGTATATGATGGTCAAAGGGTTAGCGGAACCAGAATATTTGCAAAAAATAAAAAAGGAAGACAAATGGAATAGAGTGGTACGGTTTAGAATGGGAGAAGGAGTGAGATCCTGTAGATATTGGATGGATGAAGAGGACAATCTGTGCAGAGTATGTGGATACGAAATGGAGTCATGGGCACATGTGTTAGAGAGGTGTACAGGGGAGGAAGATGGACAGTTGAGTGTGGATGAATGTGTAAGATGGATTTTGGATGGTAATGGACAGGGAGTGACGTGGATGAAAAAACTGGAAGAAGTGAGAGAAAGCAAGGGAGCAGGGCAGAGCCAAACGGGTGATCCTGTTTAAAGGAAAGTAACTAGAAAAAATTTTTAATTTTTAAATCGGTAAAAATGTATTTTATGGTAAGAGAAAACGGAAGCCCTGGAAGATCGCTCATTTGTAGAAGTTTAAGAACCAATAGTTATAATATTATTGTTATTAAAGTAAGGCGAAACATTAGAATATAAGCAGCGGTTAAGTTAGGTTAAGGATGAAATGTAAATATATGTACAGGGAGCGGAGGCCCTCAAACCCGTAAAAGGGAGAGATTAAATATACAATACAATGTATTTAAAGAAATTATTTTAAAGAGAATATTTGTAAATGTTTCAAAACATTCAAAAAGATTTATAATATTTTCAAAAAAATTCTGAAGATTGTAAGTTAATTATTTTAATTTTTTGGCAAAGTATAGATTTTTGAAGATATATAAAAAAATTAGAAATGTTTTAAGAATTTTGAAAGGTTTTAAAAGAATAAAAATTTGTTCCTAAGATTCATGGGAAAATTCGAAGCGATTATTTATTTAAAGAAATTAGTTTAAAGAGAATATTTAAAAATATTTTAAAACATTCAAAAAGATTTGTAACATTACAAAAAGAATTCTGAAGATTGTAAGGTAATTATTTTAATCAACTAAATTAAAAAATATATATAAGAAGAATCCGAATCATTTTAAAAGATATTTATCTAGAAGGTTATAAGTTTTTGTAAAGACTCAATAATATTTAAAAATTTGAAAACATTTGAACAATTTTTTGACAAAATATAGACCTTGGGAGATTTTAAGGCAATTTTTTACATTTAGAAATTAAAAAAAAATGTTAGAAAAAATTAATATAATTTTAAAAGATATTTATGAATTTTAGAACTTTGGAGAGATTAAAAATATTTTAAAACTAGAAAAGATTTTCGAAACTTCATAAAATATTCTTGAGTTTCTTCTAAACTAGTAAAAGTTCTAAATATCTTTTAAATTAACTCCATTTTTTTCCTGATATTCATTAAAATCCTGTGAAATAATAAAATAAAAAATGTCTTAAAACTTTTCTAGATTTTTCTTCGACAGGTTTGAAAGTTTTAACTGTAATAATATGCAAATTATATTTTCGTAATTTTCGGCTCACACCTACTGAGCCATTCATTCTACTCATCGAGTTTTCTTACGATAATAAAAATAGACCATAAAAGGAGCAAATTCCCAACATTGATTAGGTACAACCAGGTATACAGACTATAGGCAAAAATATAGGAGGTTCATACTATATATATTCTAGAACAATGCCTTGCTGGTTTTCCCCGCCTTTAAGGGGATTTATCAGCGTTATAAAAAGGAATTCCAGTTTGCGGCCGCACGGTTGAATATTTTGGTCTGATATTTTGCATACCTCATCTAAATATTGGTCTCTTTTCCTGTGAAGTCTCGGTTTTTTAAAAAAATGTTTATATTTGACGTTATAAACAAAAATAAAAGAACAATAGAAAAAAAATGCAGTGACGCTCAGTACTAGCTGAGTGTGTATTTTCGAGGCCTGAGCTTCGACCCTCGTCAAAGCTACGAGGAAGACGCCCCGTAGCGCGAGTGGAGACTCTGGAGCGCCTCGAATTACCCGAAACGAATCAACCTCCTTATTGTTATGAGATGCAGGCCGGTTCAAAAAACTGAAATTATGAAAGCATCGCGTGATTCAATTTTAATTAGCAGAAATGGTTTATTCATATAATTTCAAGAAAGTGAAAAAAAGATTCATGAAAATCGGTTAATATTTGCAGTAATAATAGAAATGTTGAAGTGCACACGATAGTATGCAAAGATACACCGCACTTTGGGAGGAAACTAATCTTTTTCGTTCAAAAGGTCTACAGCCTTCAATTTTGCCACAATCCGCAATTATTATTTTTTTAAATTGAAGAGCGCTAAATTTTCAAGAGCACCTTAGACAGAGATTGTTGCATTTTCATTTGTTTATTTATTATATGATCACTCGAAGTATGAGAAAATCGAGATTTTTCACAAAATCATTATTTACTCTTCAATAGCGCTTTGCATATAATGAAAATCATCTTAAATCGACGCACGAGTACTCCCAGAATGCAAATAATTTGATTATCGTATGTTTTAATTATTATAAACAAATTAAATTAACAAATAGCCAAATATCGTAATTGTGGTTGAAAAAGATTTGTTCTTAGCTAAAAATACTTTAAATTATTGTGAGAGTGATTGGTAGTCAGAATATCCATAAATTATTAAGAATTAGAATTGTTATATAAACAATTTTTTGCACAAATTTGGAATTTGTGTATTTTTCAATTGCGGTTTTCCTCTTATCATCTGAATTGATGCAGATATTCTTGAAAATAACATGGGTTCAATTATATTTCTTAAAATGCAACAATTATTAATCTTCTAAACAAATGAAATAAATAAACATAAAGCGCCGGCACTTTGGTCTGGAAAATAATTTTTTTGCACTATAACTGCTTTACATTTTGGTTAGAGAGATTTGCAGTCTATATTTCTATATAAACTTAACAAACCTTTGAATTTATTTAATTTGCTTACAAGATCAACAATTGTTCTATTTTAACAAATATAATTGAACCTATGTTATTTTCAAGAATATCTGCATCAATTCAGATGAAGGAAAAGCTGAAATTGAAAAAACAATAATTCCAACATTTTCCACAAAAATGGTTTATAAATATTATAATTGTTAATGTTTCATAAAAATTGTTACTGACGATCACTCTCACAATAATTTAAATTATTTCCAGATGAGAAAAAATTTTTTTTAGCAAAAATTACAATATTTGTTAAATATATGAAAATTTCGTGATATTTGAATTTAAATAATAATAATAAATAATGACAATTGCTTATTGTTAATTTTATATAGAAATAGTGACTGCAAATCTCTCTCACAAAAATTTAAAGAATTTTTGATACAAAAAATTATTTTCCAGGTCAAAGTGCCAAAGTTTTATATTTATTTGTGTCATTTGTTTAAAAATCAACAGTTGTTGTATTTTCACAAATATAATTGAACTTATTCCATTTTGCAGAATATCTGCATCAATTCAGATGATAAAAGGAAAACCGCAATTAAAAAAAAATCCAAATTTGTGCAAAAAATTGTTTATAACAATTCTAATTGTTAATAATTTATGGATATTCTGACTAACAATCACTCTCACAATAAGTTAAAGCATTTTTAGCTAAGAACAAATCTTTTTCAACCACAATGACGATATTTGGCTATTTGTTAATTTCGTTTGTATATAACAATTAAAACAGATAATAATCAAATTATTTGCATTCTGGGAATACTCTTGCGTCGATTTAAGATGATTTTCATTATATGCAAACCACTATTGAAGAGTAAATAATGATTTTGTGAAAAATCTCGATTTTCTCATACTTCGAGTAATCATATAATAAATAAACAAATGAAAATGCAACAATCTCTGTCTAAGGTGCTCTTGAAAATTTAGCGCTCTTCAATTTAAAAAAATAATAATTGCGGATTGTGGCAAAATTGAAGGCTGTAGACCTTTTGAACGAAAAAGATTAGTTTCCTCCCAAAGTGCGGTGTATCTTTGCATACTATCGTGTACACTTCAACATTTCTATTATTACTGCAAATATTAAGCGATTTTCATGAATCTTTTTTTCACTTTCTTGAAATTATATGAATAAACCATTTCTGCTAATAAAAATTGAATCACGCGATGCTTTCATAATTTCAGTTTTTTGAACCGGCCTGCATCTCATAACAATAAGGAGGTTGATTCGTTTCGGGTAATTCGAGGCGCTCCAGAGTCTCCACTCGCGCTACGGGGCGTCTTCCTCGTAGCTTTGACGAGGGTCGAAGCTCACGCCTCGAAAATACACACTCAGCTAGTACTGAGCGTCACTGAATTTTTTTTCTATTGTTTTTTTCTTTTTGTTTATAACGTCAAATATAAACATTTTTTCAAAAAACCGAGACTTCACAGGAAAAGAGACCAATATTTAGATGAGGTATGCAAAATATCAGACCAAAATATTCAACCGTGCGGCCGGAAACTGGAATTCCTTTTTATAACGCTGATAAATCCCCTTAAGTGAGGGGTTTGAACTTTAAAAGGCCTTAAATAAATATGGATGGCCATGGCGGGCCTTAAATATCTGGGTCATATATCTCTTAAACTTAACAAAATATTGCAAAACTGTTTGCAGTTTAATATTTAGGAATTTGAAGTCGTGTATGTTACATTCAAATATTTAGTACTTATTCAACTGTTTTCTTCTATTTTATTTGAATAATTGTATAATTTAATGCAGTATTTTATTTTATTTAAGTTATATTTTTTTAACTATGTGATTCAAATTTTAAGATAAGAGAGCCACCATTCATTTAAATTGTACAATTAAAACAAATATTGTAACAAGCTATGAATAAAAAGTTTGTCACATTTTTAAATGTTCAAGCATTTTTTTAAATCAATCTTTTGTCTAGCAAACAATGCAAACAAGTATTATTAAAATTTTTTTCAAATGTACGTGTGATACCTTACATTTTGTTTTGAAGTACTATAAATCAGTAAAAATATATATGTATATCAGCTGCAGATTGTATTCATTAATACAATCTGTAACTGATATACAGATATTATCTTCACAGATTTTTAGTATTTTAAAACAAAATTCAAGGTATTATAATTAATAAGATAAACTACCGGTCAAAAGATTAAGTTCACCTCTTTTTTAATGATTGATTAAGTTCAGTAAATTTTAATTATGTCAGAGCTAAAATGTTTTCTTTCTAAAGAGTTGAATGCTCTCAAAATTCTTTATAAAATAAGCCCAGGATGCAGTCAATTTGTCTATTTTTTAAGTAGATATTGCAAAAATAGTCTAAATTTCTAATGTTGACTTAAATTTTAGGTAATATCCGAAATCATCAATATTTTGTAATGTTATTGGGTTCATTTTAAAGCTATTTTCCGTAGTATCGCAACAGCTCAATAATCACAAGAACTCAAACTTTTAACAAAAGAGTTTAAAGAATTTCAATATTCTTCGTGATAAGAAAAATACTTTTGCAAATGTGTGAATCATATAACCGTGAAGTTTATAAAAAATTGTCCCTCAAAATATATATTTATTTCATTTTTGCTCATAACCTGTTGCGATACTGTGGAAAAGTGGCTTTAAAATGAGCCTAAGAACATTACAAACTGTTGATTATTTTTGATATTACATAAAGTTTAAGAAAACATTAGAGATTTACACTATTTTTGCAATATCTACTTAAAAAATGGACAAATTGGCTTTATTCTGAGTTCATTTCATACGGAATTTTGAGAGCATTCAACATTTTAAAGAGAAAAATTTTAGCGCTGTCATAACTAAATTAGGAGAACTTAATCAGTCATCAAAATCGAGGTGAACTAACTCCTAGCCGGTAGTGTGTTATAATTATAAGTAATAATTTATGATATGAATACCTATGTAACAATATCATATTTTGAATTTTTTGTTTTAAATATAGTTTTTATTGTATAACCTCTGGTATAACTGCTTACTAATAAGTGTGAATCATAAGAATAATGATAAAATAAACATTTAATATTCGAGTGGTAAATAAATATGCAGTTAGCAATTTATGTTCGTGGTAACTCCAGTAATTGTAACTCCGGTGGTAACCGATTTTTAAAATTCTCTAACTTCATCAATTACCGACGCGCAACGTCTAAGAAATGCCGAAATCTGCAAAGTAACTCTCGGGATTAGCTCTACCGGCCAAGGGGGCGCTTTTAGCAGCCCCATTTTGACGGAGTCTCTTATTCCATTACATGAGCAATCTCCCACCTCATGTCTGATATTATACACCTAGATGCGGCAAGTGGCGGCGGAGTGGGGGAACAATATATATAGCAACTACTTTCGTGCGGTGCGTAGCTCTGCTACTGCCCTCTTCGTACTACCTTCCTTCACTCTTTCTCTGTAGGTACAATCGTTGCTCTGCGGCTCTAAGGGTAATGATTTTAAATCTATTATCCTTGCAGCTTCTCCATGTTATCTCAAAACATCGGTAAAGTGGAAGCAGGGATTCTGACATGATTTACAAAATAACAAATTAATATAAAATGATAATACTTTTGAAATTCCAATCATTATTTTATTTGTACAGAAAATAAACTAGTGACAATATTAAAGGTTTGCCACAATAATTAATTTTAATTTTAATTTTGTAATTAGGTAAATATTTATTTTTCCAATTGATATTTCACATTCCGGTGTATTAAGTAAAGATGATATAAATGTTTCTTTAAAATGGATAAAGAAACATGTATTAAATTTTCATTTTCTTACATCAATTTTTTATTAAATAATTTGAAACAAATTAATGAATATTGATCCTAGGTTAGAAGTAAACTGCACCAATAAATTCTATGTAAAAATTAACTCCAGAAACTTATACTAAATTTTCACTTACATTCAAAACTTTTTTTTCTTGGCAAATGTATAAATGTTAAGGTTGCAGGGTTATAAATAAAAGCATTGCTATTATTTTGCAACAATAAAAATATAATAATGTCAGAATTTATTAAATTGATCTTTTAAATGAGGAACGCTTGCGAAGTTAAACAAAATCGAATATAACCGATAAAGATTATATCATTTCTAATTAAAAGCCTTCAATGTTAAATGATTTTTAATTGAAACCTTCAAAATTAGGAATTTTTATTTTAAATTAGAAGTCATAATTTTTAATAGAAAACGTTCTAATTGGAATAATTCTTATATCAAAAAATTAAAAACTTTAATTAGAATTTCTAATTAGAATTACAATTCTAATGCATAAAATAAGTCTTCACTCATTAAAAAAATGTAATCATTTTTACACTCTAATCATTTATGATTGAGAAAGTATTACAATAGGCCGAAATTTCACACCTCAGTTTTTGAACGGATCTCCACCTCTTGAGACCCCCTGAAGCCGAAAATCAAGTTTTGGCAAAGGCGTCTGTCTGTTTGTCTGTATGTCCGCAAACATGATAACTCTCGAAAAAATGAACGGATCAGATCGTCGAGCTTTGGCACACTTTTTTGTATTCTAAAAGAAAGAGCGAGTTTGTTAACCAACGACAGATACGTGAAGAAAGTTTAAAAGAAGAATTGAAGCTTTTTAAAATATCTACAATTTCTCCCTCAACCATTTTTTGATAAGACTTGATGTTTGGGTTTTATTTCTCGAAAATAATATGCAAGAAATCCTACAAAATTTCTTCTGAGCATTTTTTGTTAGGATTTGTCATTTTCGGTTTTATTTGTCGAAAATACTGTAAAAAAAAGAAGCAAATTTTCGGAAAAACAGCGTGAGATACGGAAAAAAGCTGTATGGTTGAATTGCAGCTTTTAAAATGTCCTTACAAAATTTCTTAAACAATTTTTTGATGGAATTTGTCATTTTTGGTTTATTTATCTAAAATTACCCTTTCTCCACTTCTTTAGGTCAGGAAATATTTAAAGGTAAACGACTAATCGTGAAATAAGGGCGGGTAGAAATATTATGGCAAAATATTTTGAAATACAAGAGGTATTTCAAACAGTATTGTATCAATATTTCCGAGAAAATTCTGGTCTTCAGCACTGTATACTACAACAGGTAAAGAGAAGTAGTTATTGTACAATGCCGTGGAGGCTGGGGTCCTTTTAAACTGTAAACAGTCATCATTAGAGATATGGGCCTGAGAATCCTTAATGGAAATTTTCATTTTTTTAATTTAAAAAATTTAGAAATGTTCAAACAGTTAATTGTAAAAATTGTCATCATAACAAATTGTAAGTTGGTACTATTAGTTTTCGTTATGAAAAAGTTAAAAAAATTTTAAGTAAAAGACGTGTGGCCTAAAGTAAACTATTTCAATAGTAAATATATTTAACTTTATATCAAATATATTATAATTATATCGAAGTATCTGGGCTAAGCGAAAACATTTGTGCTAACACTTTTTATTCAAATAGTGCTGCTTATTAGGGACCCTACTTCAATTATGTACGTAATAGCTCAAGGAGGAGGGAGGGGTCGAGATATTTTGCTACGATTCGTTACGGAAGGGGGGGGGGGGTCTTTCATTCATGTACGTAATTTTTGGAAATTCGCAAATGAAACAAATAACTCGCAGTAACTATACATAAATTTAATATGAATTGTACGTGCCAAAGAAATCTTGTCAGTGAAAAACGAACCTAAAGATAAATTGATGAAATTTGGAGAGCTTATTTTTCTCACTAATATCTTGAAACTGACCTAAAGATTTCTAAAAATATTTATTCAATTTTTTTTGAGCACTGAATAATTTTTTTAAAATCGGTTTTTTATAGTAAAACTTTTTTCATTAGCATAATTCAAAGTTGATGCAAGAATAAAAAAGATTCATTGGTTCGAGACGAATCGATTGACCTATAATATTAATACATTTTTTTGAAGAGTAGGGAAGTTATGGTAATTTATATATTTTTAAAATCGTTTTTTATAGTAAAAATTTTCTCATTCTCATAATTTAAAGTTGATGCAAGAACAGAAAAGATGTGTTGATTCGAGTAGAATCGATCGACTTATAATATTAATACATTTTATTGAAGAGTAAGGATGCTACGGTAATGCATAATATTTGAAAAATCGGTTTTTTATTGTAAAACTTTTTCCATTCGCATAATTCAAAGTTGATGCAAGAATATAAAAGATTCCCTGGTTCGAGACGAATCGATTGACCTACAATATTATTACATTTTATTAAAGAGTAGGGAAGTTATGGTAATTTATATATTTTTTAAATCGTTTTTTATAGCAAAAATTTTCTCATTCTCATAATTTAAAGTTAATGCGAGAATAGAAAAGTTGTGTTGATTCAAGACGAATCGATTGACCCATAGAATTTATACATTTTATTGAAGAGTAAGGAAGCTATGGTAATGCATAATATTTGAAAACACGATTTTTTATATTAAACATTTTTCACTAAAATAATTCAAAATTGATGCAAGAACAGAAAAGATTCCTTTATCGAGGAAAATCGATTGATCTATAATATTAATACACTTTATTGAAGATTAAGGAAGTTATGGCTCATTTATAATATTTGAGTCATCTGCTTCAAACAGAAAAACTTTTTTCATCGACATAATTCAAAGTTGACGCATGAATAGAAAAGACTTTTTGATCATACATTTTTAAATAGAGTAACTCTGACAATTTTTGTAAAGAAATCATAAAGCTGGGAAAGTAATAGGGTGCGACAGAACTTTTCCCTTCCCTTTTCCAGCTCGAAAAATTATCATTTCGAATACAAAATTTGATTTGTCTGATTTGTCGCTGTGTTAAAAATTTGTTTGTATTTTTCAGCATTTTTTGAACGGCCCCTATATATATGAGGTGTCAAAAAATGGTGTCTTCAAAGTATATATCATTCGACGCAGAATTTCACGAAACGTATAAATCAATAGCGTCTCAGGAAAGTATTTTTGGTGCCTTTTTTGAAAATCTTAAGGATCACTTATATCTCTGGCTGGTCTGAAAGATATAAATTCTAAAATTCAAACAAGAAACCTAAAACTTGATGAAGGAAAGTGTCCTTGAAATTTTCACTCAATAGCTTTTGTTAGCATTAGTAAATTTCCCGAGTACCCCATCCTTTAAATTTAAAGATTAAACCTGGAGATATAAAGAAAAGCAGGTATATATTTCGGGCGAGAGGGCGGGGCACTTCTGATACTCCTGTTAGAAATTAGATCCCATTGATTTTGTTATTTTTCCTTCAATGTTTTCTATTTATTCAAAACGTCATATCTACCTATAATTCTTTGAATTTTTATAATTTCAAAAGCAAATTTTTATCTTGCATAATAAGGTATAATAAGTCAATATGAATTTCGAATTGTTTTATCTTGCATAATAAGGTATATAATAAGGTGTAAGTCAATATGAATTGCGAATTGAATTCTCTGTTATATTTGTAGTTTATAATTTAAGTTAAATTAAAATTGTTACAAAAATTGTTTCTCTGATCTCTATAATGAAATATACAGTTAGCTATTAATTGGTCAAATATATTTAATAAATCATTGTAACAACGACGTAAAGGATTGAAATTGTACACCCTCTGAACGATACAAACAGAAAATTAAAAGAGTAATAACCATTGCAACACTAAACATATCAATTAATTTCGTATTGACAAAGAGAATAAAAAATTTTTGGTGTAATGCTTTCAAACAGAGGTTCAAAATTTTGTTAACTCAAAATGTTTAAATTTGTTGCAACTAAAATGTGGCGGATTGAAAATGAAGCTTTAAAAATTCGAAGTGTCTACAATCTACTACATGTACCGAAAATTTCCTGCTATTCGAACCCAAATTTCGGTGCATAGAGCCCCTTCGTTCTCAAATTCGTACAGAAAAAATTCAGCTATTCGTACCGACATTTCTGTACACGTAGCCAAGTCATTGAAAATTGTACACTTTGAAAATTGAAACGTTTAAAATGAAAAGCGTTTAATCCCGTATTCAAACAAAATTAAAAGTTGAAATTAACATCAACGAAACTGAGCAGTGTGGTCTTTTAGACAACAAAATATATAAATAAAATATTAAAAACTAAACATTTACTGATACATTTAGAGACTTACATGTTTCTGCTTTCTCTTCAGGTGAAAGTTGCGCAATTCTTATTCAATCCTAAGGTTGTACGGATTATTCTATTTTTATTTTTAAAAATGTATTTAAGAAAAATATTGTCAATAAAATTAACAATTGTGTAATTCCTGAATAAAATGTTGTAAATAGAATCGTACCAATGAGATTCGTAGAGAATCCTTCAAAGAATAAAATTAAGTGATAAAAGAATAACCTGAAATATTTTTTTATGAAGTTCACCTAATAATAGGAGTATTTCCCTCAAATTTAAAAATCATTTTTAACAATGCTTGTTTTTGAACTTGAAATAACTAGTGTACATCCTTATTTATTTCGTCAAATTGGAAGCCTGAAAAATTGAACAATTCCGGCCCTACTGGCGTTTGACCCCAAATAATAAACTATGATAGAACTATACCTTCAAAATTAAATTATTTTCAACCAAATGACAAACTTGTTTTGTATTTGTATTGTAATCTTTTCATTTTCAATGTGACTCATTAAATTTTTTAAAAAATTTCAATCATATAAATCAGACTGTTCACAATTTAACTGATTTTTTTACAATTTATGACAATTTAACAATTTAACTACCGATCAATCGAAACCCGTTTCAAAATGAAAGCATTCTTAGTTGAAATAGTATAATTTTAGGGTCTTAAAAATTCGACATAGTATCTGTAAAAATAAAATAACAAAAATGTGCAACTTCACAATTTGAAGGGCTTAAAATTAAAAATGCAATAGTATCGAAAGTTGAACAATTCCGCAATTCTGCAATTGTTTCATTTTAAATACAAAGGCTTAATAGTTGAAATTGTTTAAAATGTAAACTTTCCCAATCAAATCATATCAACTTCAATTGCTGAAAATGGAAGGACAATTTCATTGTCAATGAATGTAAAATTTCAGATATGTAAATCGTTTGAAGTTAAACAATTCTGAATGAGGTCGAAGTGAATTAAAAAAATTTCGTTATCTTTTCTTGTTTCTATTCTGGCGTATTCTGTTATAAACGTAACAATATATTCACTCGGTTGTGGTTTACGTTACGTTATTCAAAATAGCGAAATTCACGCGGAAATTATAATTTGTTAATTACACTGCAATTTTGAACAATATATTATGCAAATCGTTCTATCTTTTATATAATTATTATTCAAAAATAAACGGATTATATTACACAAAAACCATAAAACGGAAATTCTAATATATATATATATATATATATATATATATATATATATATAATTATTTACAGTTGAATCTGAACGGAATTTAATTTCATTAAAAAATTATAAATATTCATTTGTTTATTGATTGTTATTGACCTCGATCGCCGGGTAAGACAGACATCGAATTGCTCTATACTCTGTTCGCCGAGAGAAGGACCTGAAGAACGACCAATTTTGGTTTTCTTCGCGCAGCCTGTTGTTCAATTTTTTCAAGAAGGTGGGATTTCATGACATGTTTCAGCCAATCCGAAGTGAAGTCCTTCAACTTGATGAAAAACCCTTTTCTTGATTGATTTACGACACTGGTCGACAGTCTGTTTTTTCAGTGATATCTGTTTCGGCGATCTTCCCGCAGCAGGGGTCTTCTGCCCAGAGACAGGTCAAAGGAAGGAAATTTGAAAACTGTCAATTTTGAAATTAGCGATTTGAAAATAATATAATCAGCATCTACGAATTATTCCGATTCCAATGATATATTACTTGATTCGAAAAGGTGAAGATTTGAAGAAGTTTGATTGAAGAAACTTAAGCTCAATATGCAATTTAATATTGATTAGTTTTCCAATTTTCAACCTTTCTGGACAAATCACATGTCGTTGGAATCGGAATAATATGCACATTCCGAATATATTACTGTCAAACCAGTGATTGCAGAATTATTAATTTTTAACTTTTCAATTTTTGTCCCTTTTCCAATAAAGGGACCCTTCGTAAATAGTGTGACGGCCGCTGATTTCGAACATCGTCATAAATATACCAAGGGACCAATGAGAAGAGAATTGAAGAAACTACGTGTAAAAAAAAAGGGATAGAACACTCCTCCATCGAGAAACCACAACCCCCAGGCGCGTCTTCAGGTCCTTCTCTCGGTGAACAGAGTATAGTGATCATGAATATTTTCAGAAAACTATATTATCTACTGAAATTCATTTCGGCGCCAGCGCCTCTTTCGCCCATTTTACTCACGACAAGTGTTAAGAGGGGATTGATACTTCAGCGGGTAGAGAGGCACAGCGGGGAGGGTTAGGATTTTCGACGACAGCGCCGTCTACATTTATCCTACCCTACTAATAATTCTATCCCCACTCCGCCGCCACTTGCCGCATCTAGGTGTATAATATCTT
Organism: Andricus curvator; assembly: GCA_932195095.1. Classification (NCBI taxonomy): domain Eukaryota; kingdom Metazoa; phylum Arthropoda; class Insecta; order Hymenoptera; family Cynipidae; genus Andricus; species Andricus curvator. The sequence goes on along the minus strand of CAKNYM010045044.1, from coordinate 1,414 downwards.
TGCCCTAAGTCACACAACATTCCCTCACAAGCGGACATTTTCTTGATTGACCGAACCTTGCCCGAACCTTTCATTGCAATATTCCCAACCTTACACTGCAAGTTTCAGGAAATCTTCACAGAATTTGATGTGCTACCTGGGAAAGTAGTATGGCATTATAATTAATAAAAGAAACCTGCCGTTGGAACAGCACTGAAACGGCACTCAAAAAGCACTGCCCAGTGCCGTTTCAGTGCTGCTCGTTTAAAGCTACTCAGATTACAGTTTTAAATGCCTGCAGAAGTTCCCTTTATAAAGGCGAATAGGCTACCAAGTAGACCAGCTGAAAAGGATTAAAAATCAAAAATTAAAATTTGTGAAATTTTGAAATTATCTCTGCGAAAGTTAGAAATTCAGAATTTACGGGTTTCGATGATTTCAGATAGGTAACTTTTTTTTTTGAAAAGATTAAAATTCGAATGAACATGCATCTCGTAAATGGAATGAGATACGCCAAAACAGACAACATTTTCGAATTCAACTTCAGAATAGTATATTAGTATATAACTTATAAGTATAAAATACCCTGTCGATGGAACAGCACTGAAACGGCACTCAAAAAGCACTGCCCAGTGCCGTTTCAGTGCTGCTCGTTTAAAGCTACTCAGATGACAGTTTTAAATGCCTGCAGAAGTTCCCTTTATACCTGCGAATAGGCTACCAAGTAGACCAGCTGAAAGGGATTCAAAATGAAAAATTAAAATTTGTGAAATTTTGAAATTACCTCTGCGAAGGTTAGAAATTCAGAATTTACGGGTTTCGATGATTTCAGATATCTAACTTTTTTTTTGAAAAGTTTAAAATTCGAATGAACATAATGTATCTCGTAAATGGAATGGGATACGCCAAAACAGACAACATTTTCGAATTCAACTTCAGAATAGTATATTAGTATATAATTTATAAGTATAAAATATATATAATGAGAAAATTCATAAATTAAAAAAAAGTGTTAATAATTTGAAGAAAATTTTAAAAAGGGATTCGGGTTGGTAGCGGCCAACTGCTGTAAACCACTCTGCCTGTCCGGTACGTGACGAATACAATAGAGCCATTATATGACCGTCGCATCACCCTCAGTGCGGTTTAGGTGCTGAAATCAGCAAAAACAGTCACTGAAACGGCACTGGCGGCCCAGTGCCGTTCGAGAGTGCTTTTTCAGTGCTGTTTCGTTGGCAGGGTATATATAATGAGAAAATTCATAAATTTAAAAAAAGTGTTAATAATTTGAAGAAAATTTTAAAAAGGGATTCGGGTTGGTAGCGGCCAACTGCTGTAAACCACTCTGCCTGTCCGGTACGTGACGAATATAATAGAACCATTATATGACCGTCGCATCACCCTCAGTGCGGTTTAGGTGCTGAAATCAGCAAAA